>BRDA01084494.1:17779-39604 GCA_036984385.1 Crenuchus spilurus | reverse complement strand
AAATACAAAACTGACTTTCATCTGAAAAGAGGACTTTGGAGCACTGAGTAACAGTCCAGTTCTTTTTCTCTTTAGTGCAGGTAACACACTTCTGATGTTGTCTTTGCTTCAGGAGTGTTGATGGAATGGGAATGGGGAATGGGGCAGTTGTAGCTCTGAGAGATACACAGTTTTTATACTGTTTGTATAGTCATTTACTCAAACTCACAAAAAAATTCTAATAGATGTTGAATTTCTGATTTTATTTAAGCAGTACTGATCAACACTGCAACAAACAAGGCTTGAAATATATAACCTTATGTGTAATAAATATAAAATATATAACAATTTACCTTTGTGAATTAAATCATTAACCAAAAACAATTTTTTTATGTATGGCTATAAACAGTATAGTCATATAATATGTGGTATATTTGGTTAGAAGTACTAACACTAACTAAAATGATCATATATATATATATATATTTGTTCTACATACATTGGTTGTAGTCCCACAACTCCCTGTTTAGTGTACATTAGTAAAAAGTGCAACAAAACACATGGTAAACAAAAATGACTGATGGATCTTCAAGAATGGCTTCTACCTCTGGGATTTGCAAAATCCTTCTACACAAAGGCACTGAGGGTAAATAAAATGTGAGCACAAAAAGGAAGCTAAACCTAGTGTATGAAAGTGAAACTCCAATGTTACCTTGGCATTTACATAACATCCCATAATCTCATAAAGGCACCAACAGGGAGTTATTGAAAAACCTACATAGAAGAACATTTATCTGTTAAACCAAGTAATAAAAGGGGTGGTTTGTGTATGCTCACAAAATATGATAAAGTTAATGAATTGAGTATTGTTTGCTTTGTTTTATGTTAAGTTCTTAGTGTGTTATAAGAAGACTTTCAAAATTCTCATGTGTATGTGTTTAGTCTTATTACTGTTAAACACTTTATTGATATTCAAATGCTATTGTTTTTTTTGTTTTTTTAATAATGGGCTGAATTATGATTCCAGTTAAGTCCTGGCCACCCTTATGATAAAACAACTTACACTCGTTATGAAAACTACTACTTTGAGCATGTGTACTTTTTTTGCTCCCTTTCCTTTTACTATAATGTGCTGAGAACTCAAAATTTTGACCACTGACATGCAATCCACCAAAATTCTGCTCTTGAAGACCAACTGGAGCCAATGTCACATGGCTTTTTACAATACCAGTGGCAGTTGTTCACTGACTCTCACTGATCATGTCTAGTGACCAAAAGTCGGCCGTCTGATATTAATTTCTTTCTATGAAGAGTTCATTTGTCTATTTTTTGTCATTTTTCAGTTTCTGACATTTCAGCTGACACGAGGACGTTGTGACAACATTGTCTGTGTTCTTGCAGGGATGCTGCAATGTTTTGATGAGGTTCTGTGCCTGCTGGGATCATGTGAAAATACGTTGTCCCAAATAATTTAGATGACTTTCCCCAAATAAGTTAGAAAGACGTCTGGTTCCATTGACTTCCATTAAAAACAAAGCAAAATGTTTCCTTCTCTGGTATAATTAACATTTTGGAGGATGCTGGATTTTGCTCTTCATATTTCATAATTAATCTGACACTCTGATATTTGGGAACATTCAAAGTTATCAGTACACATCCCTAGTGTTTTTAGATTAGATTAGATTACATACACTTTATTAATCCCAAAGGAAATTGAAGAAATAATAAATAATAAATGCAAGTTCTTCAGCTGAAATATAATGTTTGAAGAACATACCATAAAGGGTAAGAAGGGTTGCTGGAGCTTCACTGTCTCTCCTTACATGCTATTTCTCCTCCGTGTCTCTGTGGCCTTCTCTTGTTTGCCCCACATACTGAGGCTGTGCTCCTAACAAGTGTCCAGGCTGCAGCACCAGTGCTGGAATCCTGCTCTGGCGGCCTCTGACCCCCACTAATCCTCTCTCACTCTGACTAGGCCAGCTCATAAAAGTGACTGACGGGATTTCTGGGTAGAAAAATGTTTGCGCATTTGGCTTCCTCACGGGCCAATGCAGGGCTTACAGTATCTATTTCATAAACAACGATTTATGGAGAGACAAATGAGATGGTAGCTATTGTCACCTACAGGGTGATGACTTCATGATTATATGTGACATGACTTATAGAAAGAATATAGACATTTGAACAGCTTGAATAGACAAATTAATGGCCAAATTAAAGTTAATCTATAGTGTTTTGCTTTTAAATTAGTGTCCTATGTACTGAGTCATTTTATATTACAAACATTGCCGTTTAGTGTTGACTTCTCTGTGATGTATAAGTGAATTGGTTTATAGGAAGCTATGGGAATGCATGTTTGCGTGTGGTTAACCTCTTGCCTCTGCTGCTGTTGTACACAGCCTTAACATGGACTGATCTGTAGAGCAATGGCGAAATCCAGCACCTGTTGTGTGTCACAAATGTAAGGCAAACTCCTCATGGCTTTCGTGTGGTGATCAGCAGCTAGCATGGATATCCTTAGCTATTGTTACGTGACAGTATTAGGCTGATCGATTCAAAGGCTAAACACTAGAGCCGTCATATGATAACATTTGACATGGCGAAGAACATATTTTAAGTAACAGTCCAGTGCATGCCAGTGTGCATGTGACAAGCAACACATTAATAAACACCCAGACTAGTATGACTTTATAATATCTTCGTATCCTTAACCCTTAGACGTGAAGTTATTATTGTTGTTTGGTTATACTAAGCTAATTATTACATAATCAATTACATCATTGATCACATTTACATTTCATTTTCTTTAGTCAAGTCTTCAAAGCATTTTGAGTTAGTTTTGCTTTTTAGAAAAGACAAAAGCACAGCCAAATATTTTTCTTTCTACAAAAAACACGAATTTTTTCTTCCTATTTAGATTGTTATAAAACATTTTTTCCTTATGAAAAAAGTCTTTTTTTTTTAATACTAAATGATTAATTCTTAGATATCAAGAGTTATTACTGTTAACATTTGGGGGTTTTAAATTTTGCTTATTAATGGCAACGTGTGGGATGGGAATTTTCCTTTCCTCAAAATAAGCTGTCATACACAATGTTTTGAGAAAAAAATTATGATAAAACTACTTTTATCTCAAGACATTATAGTGTATAGCAGCTTATTTTGAGGAAAGTAAAAAACCCATCCCACAGATTTTGGAATTAATAAGAAAAAAATGTAACCCCCAAATGTTCTGTATTGCAATGCAACAGTAGTAAATTTCATATTTGCATACACTGTAAACTTGGCTAAATGATCAGAACTCAATCATTTGCCTTAACATTTGTAAGTTCATAAAATCAGAATTCAGAAGTTTGTAGCATTTGCAAGTTTTGAGATATTTATACTTATACAATAATTGCACACTAAATTATTGACAAAGCAAACACAAATGTTTTAAGTTGCTATAACTCAATTTTTATTCCCATAACTCAGTCTAATTAAGCTAATATAATTATATAATTTAAAGTATTTGAAACTCATAACCAACTGGCTACCAAACCATATGAATCAACCATTTTAGGAGACTCTAACAGAGTCAGTATCACATATTTTATGCAACTATACTGATTTTTGTTTATGTAAACCCATCAATTCGTCAACGTGATACATTTGTATTGGCAATACAGACCAAGCAGACAGACAGACAGACAGACATTTATCCTGAAGGAAATTGTAGTTACAATAGCACTTTTCACATAGACAGGTATGTGTTATACAGACTTAAGAATAGACATGTTAGAATAGAATATAAGACAATAAAATAACTGTATATCTATTCACATCTTTATATTAACCTTTAAGACAAGTTTATAGCAATTATTACACTAAATGCTACTATACAATGAGCATTAATATAACAATTTGTGTCAGCATTAATTACAGGTGTGAAGTAGTTTTCAATGTGTGAGTAGTATTATAAACAACCATGGTTAATATAATAAATACCTGTAAAATATATCCAAAAATAATTTTTGGCATAAAGATAACTTTTTATCACCCAAAGGTAATTCAAACTAAGGTCTTTCAGTGTTAACATGAGTATCTCTACAAAATCAGAAGTTATCGAGTAAATTGCTGAATATACTCAAAATGTTACATTTAGTGTAACTCTTCACTTTAAATAATTGTTGGGGTTTACATTACAGAGGTAGCATCATTTGAAAATGTACAATCCACAATTTGGCCAGAATTTCTTGTAATTGTATGTATAGTAATTAAATTAGTGACAAAGGCAACACAAATATTTTAATTTGGTATAACCCAATGTTAATTCCCATAACCTGATATAATTAAGCTAATATAATTAATCCTTCAAAGTATTTGAAACTCATGAACAATTTACCTCAAAACCATCTGAATCAACCAATGCAGGACTCAGAATCACATAATTTATGGGATTATATAAGTTATATGTTGTAAACTACTTCACACATGTCGACACTTATTGTTATATTCACTGATTTTTCATTATGTCAGTATTAATTAATACCTCATGGCATTTAGTATAATAATTGCAACAAATCTGTCTGAAATGTTGACACAAATAACAATCATTCGATTACATTACAGTTTTCTGGTATCTGGTATATGATGACTGGATTTTTGTGTTTACTTAATTTAAGACTCAAGTCATTTCTGCTTGCTTAGCATGGACCTGAGGAGCATGTTTTGGAAATATAAGTTGGTATCATAATCTTGACATTTAGCCATGTAGTGTTCAGCTCGGTTTAGTGAAACTCTCTCAGACTCAGAGTGGTCTGAAGCTGTGTCCAGAGGTTAATAGGGGTCAGGTGAACCAAATCACATAAGTTGTGATTACTATTTAGGCAAACAGAAAGCCAGATATCTGTTTCAGTGACTCAGTCTAGACTGTGGCAGTTTGCTTTTCTCTCTCAGCCCATCTGTGTGTTTGATCTGGTGTAGGCCGGCGACCTCACTGTGTATCTGAGCCCCAGAGCCAGCAAAGAGGTCAGAGCACCATTCAGGCCACACCAGCATTATGAGTCAGGACTAAGTCTGAGGACTTGCTCCAGCAGCTGATCCAACATGGAGAAACATATAAATCCATGTTAAGTCTGACACCTTTTTATTGTCTTTGTGTTTCTCATCTATCCCAGAGAAGTGGGTTCATTAACTTCTATGAATGACTGTTTTTTTAGTGCAGTGGTCCAGGCCACCAGGCAGATTTATATTTATATTTTGATAAGTGAACTCTTTCATTCGTGTATTGAAGGGTTTTGACCTTAAAACAGGAACTGTGATTCATGTAGTCTCATCATTATCTAAAAACAGAGGTGAATGGAAGAAAGATTGCAGCCAGAGAAAATGCTCATGACAGAAACTGGATAAATTATGACTGAAACAACACAACTGTTCCCCCGCTCATTTAAAGTGTTTGAGTACAGATCATAACATAAATGATGTTTTGTGACAAATGCAGTTCAGTAATGATGGATGTGGTATTATTGATGTCGCACTAAAGGCTTTACAATAAGAGAAACATTAAGCTTCCCCATAGAAACAAGATAGTTCAAAAAGACCATCAAAGGTCCAGAGTGATGAGAGGGCCAAAGAAATACGTCATGCAGTTTGATACGGCTTTTTCATTATTTATTGTTTCAGTGTTTTGTTTTCATTTACAACCATGAAAAGGATGGGGAATGTAGGGTCAATGCCAAATTAACAAATTAAAGGGATTTTTACATTTCTGTGTAATTAAAAAGCTGAAATGCTTTTTTCCAGAAAAACATGCAGTGTCAGATTTGTTCATTGTGGTGGTGATAAAAAAAACAAAAAACATCTGTTTTTAATCAGATCTGTAATTTTCAAATAATCAGATTTGTATTTTTCAGATTTACCATCAACATTAAATATCAAACTTTCCAATAGGTTCACTGGTCTTTTTGGATAAATAAAAATACTTTATTTGTGTTGTAGACACCATGACCCCTGGTTTCTGCTGCTGCTATTGTGAAGAAATCTGAATTGAGAAGTTTCTGTTCACTGCACCATTCCTCTAAATGAATTTTTTTTACTATTTTTTATTTACATGAAAGCTTTCTTTGAAATACAGTATGCAGAAATTTCAGAAATGTTTCCTCAATGAAATATCACTTTAAGTACAAATTTCTTCAGGTTATTGTAGTTAAAATGTAAAGAAAATACATGTAAAAGTTTATATTTTGTGAAACTTGTGTTTGATTTTTATCCTTTGCAGAATTTTGTAGATATGTATGTTGTTGCTTTTGTTGTTGTTATTCTTCTAATGAACAAATTAACATAATATTAATATAATATTACATACTGTTGGAATAAAATATCCTAAAAACAACATTTTCCTTTACAAGAGAAGGGGAAAAAATATAATCTTTATATCTAAGTCAACATAAAAAAGATTTCATGTCATCTTGGGAGTATTTCTATTGGTCCATTGTTCATAAAATGTAATGACCAAAGTCCAGCTGCTATTTTCAACAGAAACAAAACCCCAGAAAGTGGGGATTTTCATACAATAGTGATGTAGTTTTACAGTTGCAATGAACAAAGTGTTTGTCATATTGTACTATTAAATAATAAGTTATTAAATATTAAATATAATATGTATTAATTAATTATGTTCATTATTTATTTCATTAAACTAATATTTCATACTCTTTCAATTGTTTGATTATTGAATAAATACCAAGATGTTAAATTTGCAGCATTCTGAACACCACTTGATCACTTGTTTTTATGTAAGTGAGAAGTCCTGTCTTAGAGTGAAACAGTGCTGCTGCCAACTTTCTCTGATTAATTATCGCAATGTAGAACGTCAGCCATTGGCAGCGTGCAAATTCTATAGGCAAACAGAGGAAAAGAGGGATTGTAATAAATCTGAGTTATCTGTATGGGGATCCGTGGTGAGTATGAGTGGGGTGCGGTCACGCCTGTTAGAGGTGCGCTGGGATTGTGTTGCACCCTTCACTGGGTTCGGATGTCAAGCCTGAGGCTCTGATTGAGTTACAATAAAAACAGCAAAAGGTCAAGCTTCTGTAGCCATGCTCTGACCACGCACCGGCCACTCTCAAAGAAACCTGAGGTCATTTGAAAGGTGCGCTGCAGGCCTTCCGCCCTAGTGGTAATGTGTACAGAGGAATAAAGGCTAGCAGAGGGCTACTTAAAGTAACATTTGATCCTACACAAATCATAAAGACTGACTGACTTCTTTATCATTAATACAGTTCTATGTAATAGGCAACTCATGAAAAAATAGCAGTGCGGAGTTCACTTTCAGACTCCCTGCAATGCCCATTACCTCAGTCTTCCATTACAAAACTATACATATATATTCTGCTGAGTTCATATTAACGTTGTATTATAGTGAATAAAACATCAAACAATTCCAGTATTCCAATGCTGCCATTTCCAATCACAATACTAACCTTTTTATATTCAAAAAATATTTAATCCCTGACTGCTTAATATTTTTTAGTATCTTTATACAAAAAATAGTCTAATTGTTATTTATATAAATAAAGCTCTTTTGCAGCTCATTTATAAGTCATGTCCCACTGAGTCATTCAGCACCCTCTACTGAGCCAAACTACTCACACATCTTGACTCATCAGTTTGTTATTTTATTAGAATACATAATAAATGATCAGGACATGAGTTGCTGAATTCACTGGCCATATGGAATACATATGTTAATGCATTTGTTTGATTTAAACTGAACCTGGTGATGGATGAATAACATTAAAGTTACATTCAATTGTCCTCATTTTTGGAAGTATTGCAGGTTTAATGTTAAACTTGATGTTAAAATATTTTTTAATTAATGCTAAAAAGAATCAGATTTGGGCTTTATAAGCCAAGTGTGTTTGCACATACAAGGACTTTGTTTTTGGTCTATCAGTATATTACACTGAATTAGACAATAGAACACATATTATTAGAAAACACACTCACTCTCTGTCTATCTCTGTCTCTCTCTCACACACACAGAAAGGTAGACAAATAGAATAATATTAAAGTGCAGCATGTAACAACTGGATGGGAGGTAACAATTCTATAAAAAGAATAAAATAGAATAAATATTATTTAATATTATACATTTAAATACAACTGAGTAGGATATTCACACATTTATATTCTTATTAACAAATTTCCATTATTTTTTTACTGTATCTGAATCAATCTGAGTCAATATCTGAAACAAAATCCCTTAAACCACAATCAGACTATCTAAACAAATATATATATATGCAACCATTGCATAACCTTTGTGTCACTGTCGTGGCCACTGCCAAGTATGGCAGTGGAGTTGTCTTGCTAGAGTTATAAAAATTGACTCCAATACCATGAGATTTTACATCGGAATCTGGTTGCCAGCAGCCTAAAACTGGATCTTAAACCAGGACTATGATTCAAACCATTAAACCAGTTCACTGAGCATAGATGCAAAGATTGTCCTTCTCAGTCCCCTGATGTAACCCCTTTGAGCTCAGCTTAAGTCCATATGAAGAGATTTCAAATGAAGGAATTATATGCATTTATTTATCTCACCCAATGACTTCGTATCTTGGCTAAGAAAGTGTATTTAAAATACTACGATGAAAAAGGCACTCTAAGTAGAAAAGTAGGCACTCTAAGTAGAAATGGATTCTTAGTGATTTACAAATGTGGCAGCAGTCAAATTCTGTTTTCAAATAGTCTTAAATACTATCTAATATATTATAATGTTCTACAGAGATAAAAAAGCTCAATGAACCTATTCACATAATTAATACATTTAATAATACATTAAAACATTATTATTATTATTATTATTATTATTATTATTATTATTATTATTATTATTATTATTATTCAATCATTATAGCTTTATTCTTATAATATTTGCACAATTTTGTGGATGACAAAAATGTTTTTACTACTTTATTTAGCTTTATTGAGAAGTTATAAAGTAATTAAAAATCAGGGATACATATTTTTTTATATAATAATAAAAAGAAAATATCTCATCTTTATCTTAAATGCTAACCCCCAACAATATGGCGACAATGAACAAGCTACTGGGGAATTTAAAGATTTCTGCAATTGCGGTGCAAGATACGTGTTTGTTTTTACCATGAAGTAAGTGTAAATGATCATTTATCACTTAAAAAATTATTATAAGGTGGAATTACATTTTTTTCCCTCTCTAAATATATTGGCACTTCTAATATTCTTATTAACAAACTGCCATTTTTTTACATTTACAAATATCTGAGCATGTTTTATAGCCTGGGTTATAAATACAAGTAGACAATAAAAAAAATCAACTGCAACTGAGATCAACCTATCTGGTAGAGGTTAAGAAAGGGTCTGCTGTTGTCAAATTGGAAATGTAGATTTAGAGCTGGATCTGTTAACTGCACTGCCAAGTATGGTGGTGGAATTGTGATGCTTATTATTCTTTGGTTTGGCTTTGGGAATTTTGCTAGAATGCATAGCATAATGAACTCTATTATCAGGTGATTCTACATAAAAATCTGTGAACACATTACCAGTGAACTTTCAGTGTAATTGGTACAGGACACATGAATGTTTGCTCTTACCATAAAGTCAATATGATAAAATCATAATGGCAATGAATGCTTACTTGTTTTATTGTTTTGTACAAATAGTGAAAATACTGACAATATAAAAATACAATGTTGAAATATTTTAATGATTATGTTTATCCTGTGCAACACATGTAGTATTTGTGATTGTAATAGTAAGTTTAAATACATTTTTCAAAAGCTTATTATCTACATTACTAAGCTGCTAAAACTCAGTATTAGAACTGAGGGCAGGTGAAAGGTGTCCAGCTGGGAAGTGAGACATCAGAAACTCTTGTTTTCTGTCTACAGCTCTGACATGGTGTACTTTTAAGACCACATAGTGTGAAGCTCTTCTGGAATTTTCCACAGCCTGCTACCAAACACGACTTCAAGCCTGCCGAAGACTCGTGTGATCTGGTGAATATAGAAGCAATTCAAAGCAGCACTGTGAAAGAAGTCTGTAAAGACTCCTCCAGTAAGTTAGAGTTTTGCCTATTAGGATATTTTGTTTGCTAACATACTGTGTCTACGCTTCTAAAACGTCTGACGTTGACGATTGCGATTCTCCACAGACTCTGTGCATAATTAGATGGGATGAGTGTTCTGCCTTGCAAATGATCATCCAGGATGCTTGTTTAGGGTTGACGTGGGCCTAGAGCTGCGCCCCGACTAAATTATATTCCCTCTCTTCTCTCCTCTTGCCTGAGTGAATGCTGATACAAGCAGAAATTCATGCACACCTCACCATCTTTCCCCCTTTCCCTGAGCTCATAGCTCCTCTTTCAGACTAGAGTGGAGAGAGAGAGAGAGAGAGAGAGAGAGAGCGCTTCCATCCAGACCTTCATTTTTCTCTACTTCACTCCATCCTTTTTGTAACACTCAAGCTAAAAGCTATCAGGATTAGAGAGTATCAAAGTCCCTCATTGTACATCACGCGTGTAATCCGTCGCCTCCAAGCGCTAGCACTGCGTTTTAGTTTTTTTCCTTCTTCGTCGGGCCTGCCTGCTTTGCCTGAAAAGGTTAGGCTGGGATCTGAGCCTATTTATCTGCTGTCTATCCCTGTCTGCCCCCGCCATCATGCCTCGCTTGGGGCCCAGCAGTTTCCCCCTGCTCTTCTGGGGAAAGAATGATATACTGGCTAAATGAGCTTCTTTATCAATCCACAGGAGCAGAGGGGAGGATGCCTGCCTCCTCAGCTTATGTCATCAATATCCTCTTATATAAATGTCAGCTGTACCATTTTACTCATAGCCATTTCCCACACTGCTGATTACATTATCCTGTAATGGAGGGGAGCTGGTCTTGGTCTTGGTTTTCTCTCTCTCTCTCTCTCTCTCTCTCTCTCTCTCTAACTCTCCCAATGGTAGTGTGTCAATAGCCTGCCTCCATGAAACAAGTCAATTTTCTGCTGGCTTGGCAGCAGAATAAATCTCAGAGCTATCCAGAGTGCTGGAGATATTTATATTGAGAGCGTGCCTGTGTGTGTGTGTGTGGGTGTGTGTGTGTGTGTGTGTGATGTGATGTGAGTTTGTGTCCTTGGCTGAATGGGAGTGATTTCTTGCTTGGGCTCCACTGCAGTGAGTGAGAGAGAGAGGGAGAGAGAGAGAGAGCATGAGAGAGTGAGAGAGAGCATAGAAGAAAGCAAGCAAGCCAGATAGAGTTAAAGAGGGCAGAACAGAGGGACTGAAATTGCACTATGCCCACCGGGTAGAGGGAGGAAAGGAACGCAAGAGTCGTTTCTCGTTGAGCCCTTAAAGCACGACTGGCAGTGATGACCCGCTGCATTTGTTTTACTCGCTGCAGTTGAGGTGGCAGGAGGAGACTTATGTGCAGATGGATGCTGCTTTAAAGCTCAAGGGCCTCTCTCCCTCTTTCAGGGGAGTGGATATTGTGTTGGCCAGTGATTCATTACAAGCAGTTCAGGTGTGAAAGGAAGAGGCCGAGGCACTTTTTTTTTCCTCCAGCTCCCTGGTGAAGCAGAGGAAAGGGCTCTCACAG
Source organism: Crenuchus spilurus (assembly GCA_036984385.1). NCBI lineage: Eukaryota > Metazoa > Chordata > Actinopteri > Characiformes > Crenuchidae > Crenuchus > Crenuchus spilurus. The sequence continues at coordinate 28,019 of BRDA01084494.1, read as the reverse complement.
CTAGAAGACACTTAACACTCAACTGACATTTAACTGCATCAGCTCAGTGTCACTTTTCCGCTGAATTCCATTCATCAAGTGCTCAGCTGCATACATGATGATTTGGCCTAATTGAGCAGCTTAATGGTAATGTTAAACCATTAGCTCACTTCATGCACTGTATCAGTGCAGTCTGTGATGTCACCTGTATTTTGTCAGGTTATGATTGCTTAAAAAATGTATTTACAACATCTCGTGTTACTTTTGGCAGGTATTTATCATAGCTGAAGGATATTTTAATCATGCCAGATGGATATCATTTATGCCTATCACTCTCTAGCCATACACAAGAGGGCAGTGTACTGAATCTAGGCAGTAGTGGGAGAGTAGTCAAGTGACGTCTTGCTTTTTTGAATAAACAATGTATGTTTTTCCTGTCTGCATTTAAACAAGTTAGGCACGTCTACGTGTATGTTTCTGCTGCAGCAAATATACAAGGATAGCACTGTATGCTAGTCTGCCACCCAATATTTTATGAATATTCTTTGCAGTGAACTGATGATCTCTGCCAATAAGCAGTAATGATAGCATTTAATGGAAAAAGTAAATATATGATTGTGGCAGTGCGCATTGACCTTTTCTTTCAATTATACTGGGATTAAAGGTTATAACCTTGTTTGGTCCTTTTTGCCTCAGGTTTTCTTTTATTTTCAAATTGATTCAAGAAAAAGAGTTGGACTGGCCAACTAACATGAAATCAATGGGAGAGTGATGCGATATTAAAGCAGTGATTTGGGCTTTGCAGTGTGGTGCAGGCTAAACAGCTCTAAGCCAGTGGTGGCTTGACAGGCCAGAAATGTGACATTTTGAAATGTGCTCCAAGTAGCAGCAGACGTTCAGTGTTTTATTTAAAATCAATGCTCCGGCTGTAATGGTCTCCTCAAGAGTTGTAGCTGCTCTGTTTCATTGTTTTCGGCATCTCGATGATGAGGAAAGGTTAGACTATTTGTTTATACTAGCTCAAAAATAACTCTGCATAATGCACATTTTTGAGACATTACTACAATTACTACAACAGAAGGAACTGTGTAGTAATCAAGATACAATATGTCTGAATGTTTGTGGACACCCCTTTTTAACTACTTCAAGTTGCACCCATTGTTGACACAGATGTACACACACACACACAGCTTGTCTAGTCCATGTAGAAAAGTACTGCCAATAGAATAGGACTCTTAAACAGATTAACACAAACCTATTGGCACCATATATACTACCAGGTGTGGGATAGAGTGGTATAAAGCCCCCAGCATTGAGCTGTGGAGCTGTGGAACTGTGTTCTCTGCTCCATCCAACACTTTTAGGATGAGTAGGGCATGAGGTAGAGTGGTGATCATCCAACATTCTGGCAAAGTTATGGCTGAATGAAATCAAATCCTCACAGCAATGCTCCAACATGTAGTAGAAAGGCTTCCTTGGACTCCAGCAAAAGCATTATGAGTTTGTTTTTAATGCTCCTGATTTTGGAAGAAACAACGAATTAGGATGTGTCTCAATACTCTAAGTCAAAATAGATTTCAAGGTCACATCATTGTCATAAATTCATACTGTTCATGATTTATTCAAAAATATATATACTTCAAATATATGAATATGAAGTTCTCCAAATCAAAGAACAATGATAAATGCTAAAAAATGGATTGTAAGAAATTTTTGGAAATGAAAATAATTCATTTTAAAATTGATCTGATTTATATAAGCTTACAGATATGTTCCTCATACTTCCAAAATGTCCATATATACTACTGTATGTAAATTTGGAAACGTTGCAAACCCAAACTTGCTAAATCCACATTATGTATCCCATTTTCAATGCTGGTGTTAATAGCCAGTGGATGTGGCTGCAACAAAAATGACATGGGTGTTTGACAAACGACACGAACAGTTCATTGGGTTTAGTTTTGTTAACCTAAGAGAATGCTTCCTTGGCCCTTTGGGGCTGTTAAAATTCATGACTGTTGAGTTTTTTTATTCATAAGCCTCGGCCTTGATGAAGCTGTCAGGGGTGGGAGACACACGAGGGGTCAAACACACTCTTTTAGACACACGCGACCTCACACTGATGAGCCTAATTCACACATCCTCAAGACCTCCCCTTGGAGCTCACCAATCACAATAGTTCCCACTTGACCTCCGCTCCTCCACAGGGGTCCCCTATTGGCCGTGTAGTGAAAGGAGAGGCCCGCTGCTCATCTCCATCACAAAGGCAGCATATGTTTGTGTGTATTTCAGCACATGAAGCTGGCAGTGTCCATATTAGCCTGACTAGGGAGACCAGGTGCCGGAGCAGAAAACACCCACAGGCAGTCCATTCTCTCACTGATGGAAGAGAACGGCAAAAACGCAGCCTCGGCCCCTTAACCAGCTTCTCTTAAGCTGAATCACTCTTGATTCCCACCATAAATGTGTTGTGATGCTTCAGAAACAGCTCTCAGAAGATGCTTGCATGCTGGGAGGCTCTAAGGCTTTGCTATGATCTAAAGGAGTTTGGCATATTGAAGTACAGAGTTGTAGATGTTGACTGATCGCACATGCTGAGATAATTATAGCACTAAATCCACCTTGATTCAGGATATTTTTTTTCAGCGCCACCGTGCCGCACAGGCAAACAACTCGCTGCTGATTAAACATTGATTTTCCTCAACACCACCTCACCCTGACAACCTGTACATTAAAAAAGACTCCACAACATTAGGAAATAATAACCTTTGTTATTACAGGGCCACCGGAATATTTTGAGTAACATTTTGAATTGATCATTTGAAGAAAAGTGGAGATTTTCTGCAAAAACACTATATGGACAAAAATATCGGGACACCTGCTCAATCAAGGTTTACTCTGCTGTAGAGGTAGCTGTCCGTATTGTCCACAGAAGACTTTCTTCTAGATGGGTGGAGCATTGCTGTGAGGATTTGATTGCATCCAGCAACCAGAGCAACCACCCCACCACATTTTCAACTCCTCAGCAATTAGACGAGGTGTTCACAAACATTAGCATACATTTTTTTGCCCTATTCACTTCACTCATGACGTATTCTTTCCGTCATTCTGTCTGGTTCAGGTGATGCATGGATGGTGAAGGACTCAGGAAAAGGTGAGCAGGAGGTGAAGGAGAAATGGAGAATAAGAAAGAGAGGGAAAGGAGAGAGAGATGAGTTTAGCTTGAAGCGTAGGACCTCTCTCTATGATGGTAAGTGAGCTCCTCCTAATTACTATTCAATAAACTCCCGTTAAATTAACAGCTCAATAGGCAGCAACATCTGCTGTATGTGGCAGGCCACTGAGTCGTACGTCTTCCAAATCCTCTCTCTCCCTCTCTCTCTCTCTCTCTCTCTCTCTGTTCTCTTTTACTCTATTGTCTTCCTATTCCGCACTGGCTTTCGTTCCAGCTTTTCCCTTCGTGTTGCTCCATTTCACACTTTTCACAGTCTTCTGCTTTCTCCCTGGTTAGTTAATTGAAAGTTGAATGTGAGGACAGGGTGTGTGTGTGTGTGTGTGTGTGTGTGTGTGTGTGTGTGTGAGAGAGAGAGAGAGAGAGCGAGAGAGAGAGAGAGAGAGAGAGAGAGAGAGAGAGAGGATAGTGATGCTGGAGCAAGCCCATGGATAACTGCATTATTCAGCACCTCTCCTCTCTGATGTCTTAAAACAGATGAGAGAGAGAGACAGAGAGAGAGTGAATGGATGGACGAGTGTCTGTCAGTGAGAGATTACTGCAGACGCTCAATCAGACTCCTCTCACTCCCCTCAGCAAGCACAAAGAGCCACACAGCTGCTGGACCCATCTAGGGGCATCACTCACTGCTAATGAATATATCAAGTTAACCCCAGCACCCAAGCTATGGGAGTTATCCGTAGAGTGGCTGTGAGGGAGAGGGTGAAGAAAGGGCAACAGAATTAGCCATGCTTCAAGTGGCTACAATTGGCCAGGAAAGTACTGAGGCTAATGCAAGTCGTTTTTGTGTGTTTTTGAAGGTTAGCAGTGTGCTTTGAAATGGAAAGTCCTGTGATAATGCTAACAGTACCAAAAAGGGTGATGCCATAGAACAACCAACCTTTGGTTCCCTAAAGAACCTTTCAGTGGGCGGTTCTTTTAGGAAACTGCAATTGAACAATTGTGCTCCGCCCTGAAAATTGCCCTGGAAACTTTTGCAAAGTTGGACAAACTGCACTGAACATTAACAAAAACCAGATTAATTTGGTGTTCAGATTCAGTATAAAATACTATACTGTTGAGCTGGTTTCCAGATTTACATGCTACATTCTGACCTTATCTGAAGTGAACTATATACTCTACCTTTCTAGAATTTATCCAGAAAGAAAGGTGAACAATTTCTCATAATATTCTAATCTCCAACAATTTTGAAAAAGTTTATTTCTGTTCAATTTAATTCAAAAAGGTCAAATGTCATATGTGATATTCATTACACTTATAGTGACATATTTCAAGGCTTTTCTTGTTTTAATGTTGATACTGTTTGAATAGTAATTTACTAAAACTCAAAATTAAATATTTGGTCAATTTGAGATTCAGAATTTCTGATTTTCATGATCTATAAGTCAAACTGATCAACATTAAATCTAAAACGGCTTAAAATATGTAATTTGCCACGTAATTAATAAAACTATGATTTTTTAAATTAAATTGTGCACACAAATCAACATTTTCACCATTTACCATTTACAATTCTAATTTATGGACATTATAATATCATAAGAAATATTTTTTCTTTTCTGGATAAAATCTATAAATTCAGCATTTTATTAACTTCATAGTAACAAAGTACATTTGTGTTCATAATTTAATTTAAAAAAATTTTTTTGTATTCATTACATATAAAGTAACACATTTCAAGACGTTTTTGTTTTAATGATGATCAGTGTGTCTCATAGCTCATGAACATCAGCTATAAGAAATCCTAAATCTCAAATACTTAATTTTAGTATATAACAAATTATAGTATACATTTTAATGTTGAGTTTGAGTAAATTTCTAATGCCAACACTGTCAACAATAAAACAAACAAAGAGCTTGAAATATGTCACTTTACAAGTAATGAATATAAAATACATGACAGTTCACCTTTTTGAATTCAATTATAAACACAAACCTTTTTCACAGTATTCCCATTTCTGGAGATGTCCTAGTATGTCTGAATGTTTGTGGACACCCCTTCCTTTGCTGACACAGATGTGCAAATGCACACACACAGCTTGTCAAGTCCTTGTAGAGAAGTAGTGCCAATAGAATAGGAATCAATAAACATTGTCACCATGCGTAATATCAGGTGTGGGCATGAGATGTACAGTATAAAATCCCCCAGCATTGAGCTGTGGAGCAGTAGAACTGTGTTTTCTGGAATGATGGTTCTCTCCATCCAGTACTTCCGGGGTGAGTTGGTGATGGTGGTGATCATCCAACATCCTGACTTCACTCACCCCATTGTTTCTAAATGCAGTCAAATCTTCACATCAATGCTCCACAATCTACTAGAAGCCTTCAATGAACAGTAGAGACAGCTACTCATACAAAAGCAGCAAAATCTCTTAACATTCTTGATTTTGGAAAAACTGTGAATGAGCAGGTGTTCCAATACGTTTGTCCATGTACTGTATCACTGAAAGGTTCTGTATGGAACCCAAAAAGGTTCCTCTATGGCATTTTGCTCAAAACAAGCCTTTTGCCACATATTTTGTAAGAGTGCAGACCAGAACTCAACCCCCATTCCTCACCTGTTCCACACTACAGAGCTCTCAGCATTGATCCAGACACACCCGGCTCCTCACCATCAATCATAACTCCAGCTCTCCCCTCACGCTACCCAAGGTCCGCCTGTCCTCCTTTCCTCTTTTAGCCGCCTAGGTAAAGACATTCATCAGCCATCTTAACCCTCGCTCTGCTTTTTATTTTTTTCTCCCTCTTGCTCTCCTGGTCTGCTTCTCTTATTGCTTAGGCACTCTGTGGTGTGTCTTTTGACTCTTACACTGTGAAACAACTAGCCAACAGGGCCAATCACAGCTCAGAGAGAGAGAACAAGAGAGAGAGAGATGAGCAAACAGTCATTGACACAAAGAGGTCACTCCATAAATCTTAGGTAGATAGAGCAATCCCACCTGAGCGGGATGTGGTGGGGAAGGCCAGAAAGTGGAGTTAACGGTGGTCAACAGAGAAAAGGAGAGAGAAAGAGCAGGAGAGAGAAAATGGCTATATTAACCATGAGGAAACAAAGAGCGAGCTGTTATTAGACATCTCTCTGTTGTGTCCTTTCATCTTTCTTCAGTTATTTCACTGCAACCAGCCGTCCCATGTGGTCTAATCAGGCAAGTGAAAAATCTTGCGTTAATTAATCCTGTGAAAAGGCCAGGGCTAATTATAACAGGTGAGCGATGATTCTCTTGCTCCAGTTCTCTCTCACTCTCTCTCTCTCCCCTCCTCTCGCTTTCTCTCTCCTTGTACATCTTTCTTTCTGTACACACCTCTTCACCTATGATTGATACATCTGCCTGGGAATCTACCCTGCTTCCTTCAAATGTTTCTGGGATATTGTTTTCAGACGAGGTGTATTTTCACTGTAGATCAGCCACTGTATGCATTTGTATTGTTATATGAGTGAAACGTATCAAATAAAAGCTACAGGCTTGACAGCTGGGTGCCACAGATGATGTCCAAATGAGCGGAGAAGGCCTGTGAGTGCTGTTGTGTAAAACTTTCAGTTGCAGTGCTTCTTTGTTATTTATGTGTTGGTTTACTTTTGGAAATGCTCTCGGTAAAGCAGGTGAAGCATGAAGCTAGTTCATTTGGTAAGAAAGGATGCACAGTTGGGGAGGAATATTTCTGTCCTTATTGTCAGCAGGCATTCGTTAACACAGCAGCAGTCACACTCGCTGGATTTGCTTGTAGGAGCGTTATCTGTACACCCAAATTAGCTCTGATAGCCAGATGCAGCCAAATGTGACTGCCATCAACATCATCTCTCTCAGATTTCATTTCATAACAGGGAGCACCAAGTTACCCACATGATTAAAGATCAAGATATTCATCGTAGCTGAATTAGTGTCAACTTACTCAAATATTTTGTTTAGAATTTAAGATTTTAATTTTTTGAGCTAAATCTGAGTTCAACTGATGCTTTGGCCAACACTCATCCAAGGATAGTCAACTCAAAATATAAACAATCATGTATTTTAAACTCATTACATATAACATGACCTATTTTAAGCCTTTTGTTTCCATTTTGATCAGTATGGCACTTAGCTCATGAGTTGGCTAAAAGTACATGTACAGTAACATTATGGCCAGTAGTAGTTTTGGCACTGTGTGCAGGTGCAACGTTCTGTTGAAAAAGGAAATAGGCATCTCAATAAAAACTTGTCAACAGATGGAAGCATAAAGTGCTCTAAAACTCCTGTTAAATGGCTGTGTTGACTTTGGACTTGATAAAACACAGTAGACCAACACCAGCAGATGCAAACTGGACTTCAGACACTTGAATTCTGTGTCTCTCCACTGTTCCTCATGACTCTAGGAGCTGATTTACAAAAGAAATACAAAACGGACTTTTTCTCTTTAGTCCAGGTAAGACTTCTGATGTTGTCTCTGGTTTAGGAGTGTTGATATTAGGAATTTAACAGTTGTAGATCTTACATATACACAGTATTTATACAATTTGAGTAGTAACTTACTCAAATTCTCAATCAAATGTTCTAATAATTTGAGATGAGCCATACTGATCAACATTTTCCAGTTACCTCAGAATATAACTAGATTTGTAAAAACAGCCCTATAGATAGTTAGCAGTCCTGAGTTAGAGTGTTAATCTCAGACTGTCTTTATAATAGTCATGGTCAAAAATACTGATTCTGTATCAGCACTCCTGAGGTGGCCATCTAAAATGACTGCCACAACATACAGTTTTTGTTGACCTTTACCTACATACAGTTGCATTTCTCAAAGCGTTTTTGACATTTGAGAGAGACATTAGAGAGTTACCTCATCCAATACTAGTGTGCAGCATCTACCTCGATGAGAGAAAGTCAGAACTTTCACCACACATGAGCTAATTGGCAGAGAATTGATGAAACCATCTTGCCACTTTTATAGTTCAACATTGTGTTCTAAACAACATTGATGGTCTGTGTGATCTTTAGATGTGGATGCACTTTGATCAAGTTTTTGTAGATGTATTTAACAGAAACAACAGGGCTAATTGACTGACATTGAGTTGTAATATTTATTAGTGATATCAGTCATCACAGTTTTGGGTTGTAAACTAAAGAATGAACATTTCCTAATGTAATGTCATTATGTCTGTGATAAATGAACTGTTCTGTACATTAGATTTTTGGTTGGACTGTTCCTTTTTATTCTTGCATTTTATATATATACTGCTCAAAAAAATAAAGGGATCGCTTAAACAACACAATGTAACTCCAAGTCAACCACACTTCTGTGAAACCAACCTGTCCAGTTAGGAAGCAACACTGACTGTGAATCAGTTTTACCTGCTGTTGTGCAAATGGAACAGACAAATGTGAAAAGAGAGGCAATTAGCAAGACAACCCCTATACAGGAGTGGTTCTGCAGGTGGTGACCACAGACCTTTTCTCTGTTCTCATCCTTTCTGGCTGATGTTTTGGTCACTTTTACATTTTGTCAGTTCACTCACCATAGAGGTAGCATGAGGTGATGTCTACAACCCACAGACGTTGCTCAGGTAGTGCAGCTCAATGGAATATCAATGCAAGCTGTGGCAAGAAGGTTTGCTGTGTCTGTCAGCACAGTGTCCAGAGCATGGAGCAGATACCAGGAGACAGGCCAGTACACCAGGAGAAATAGGGGGGAGGGGCGTAGGAGGGCAACAACCCAGCAGCAGGACCGCTACCTCCTCTTTTGTGCAAGGAAGAACAGGAGGAGCAGTGCCAGAGCTCTGCAAAATGACCTGCAGCTGGCCACTAATATCCATGTTTCTGCTCAAAAAAAGATTTCCAACTGGAATATTTTATTCATTGAGATCTAGTATGTGTTATTTTAGTGTTCCCTTTATTTTATATATATACAGGTAGTCCCCAGGTTACGACGTTGATCTGTTCCTATGTTCGCGTTGTAAACCGAATTTCATGTAAGTCGGAACATACATAAATACTGTACATAAATAACATACTGTAAGCACTTATTAAGCACTATCCTAACACCTATCCTAACACAGTAATTATCAAAAAACACATATAAAATACGTTTAATAATGAAAGGAAACTGCCGCGTAACTGTGTATTCTTCCGCCGCGCACACCAAACACGAGACACCAAAGGCTTTATACAGTAAATATATATATATATTATAATTTTCTATATTTCTGCATAAATATGACCTAAAACTTCATCAGATTTGTCCTAAAGTCCTAAAAGTAAATGAAGAGAACCAGGTTAAACAAATGAGACAAAAATATTATACTTAGTCATTTACTTATTGAGGAAAATAATCCAATATGACATATTTGTGAGTGGCAAAAGTGAACCTTACACTATCTGATGTGACCCATTTATGCAGCAATAACTGCAACTAAATGTTTCTGGTAGTTATGTTTTAACCATTTGTTGGTAGAACAACTTGTGTGCTTAGGGTCGTTGTCTTAATGCATGACCCACCTTCTCTTGAGATTCAGTTCATGGACAGATGTCCTGACATTTTCCTTTAGAATTCTCTGATATAATTCACAATTCATTGTTCCATCAATGATGGCAAGCCGTCCTGACCCAGATGCAGTAAAACAGGCCCAAACCATGATACTACCACCACCATGTTTCACAGATGGGATAAGGTTCTTATGCTGGAATGCAGTGTTTTCCTTTCTCCACACATAACACTTTTCATTTAAACCTAAAAGTTATATTTTGGTCTCATCTGTCCACAAAACTTTCTTCCAATATTCTTCTGGCTTGTCCACATAATCTTTAGCAAACTGCATGAGTTTGAACAGGAGCAATGTTCTTTTTGGAGAGCAGTGACTTTCTCCTTGCAATCCTTCCATGCACACAATTGTTGTTCAGTGTTCTCCTGATGGTGGACATCATTAACATTAACATTAGCCAATGTGAGAGAGGCCTTCAGTTACTTAGAAGTTACCATTTATGTCTGTAATCCTTTGTGACCTCGCTGACTATTACACGCCTTGCTCTTGGAGTGATTTTTGTTGGTCGACCACTC
>BRDA01084491.1:0-15679 GCA_036984385.1 Crenuchus spilurus | reverse complement strand
CATATTTATAGCTGTAAAAGTTAACATTAGTGATGACGATTTGATTCATCAGCCTTAGAACACATTCATGTGTTTTCTGTAACGTTATAACAGTCGTGTTTAAATAGGAATGCTAATGCTAACGTTATGTTTCAGTGCTACGTTTACACTTTATGCTAAACAGTTAAATAATTGTTTGTTGCAACAAGCTGCATATTTCATTAAAGGTTTAATGAACTATGGTCTTAATTGTTTTTATTTTTAGTTAGCATATAGCTGAGATCTAATGACGGTTATATAATAACAGCTGCATTCTAGTGCAATAAGATGTATGTTTTATATCCAATCAATGTATGATCCGATTAGTCGACTAATCGCAAAATAATCGGTGATTGGTCGATTATAAAAATAATCGTTTGTGGCAGCCCTAGTGAACAATGAAATGTATTTGTGACATATGTGTAATTTGTGGATTATCATTTACACATTTGTCAATAGTTTTGAGACTAATCTCTCTCCATAGAAATGTCACTTTATGTGCAACAAATATAAAATATTTGACAATTATGGGCTCTGAGTGGACTAAGACGCTGACACTATGATCAGATGATCCTGAGTTTGAATCTGTCATGCTGCTTGCCGTCAGCTGGCGGGGCCTGAGAGAGCAAAATTGGCTGAGCTCTCTCAGGGTGGATAAATGGCGCGCTCTCCCCATCACTACTAAAAGTAATGCTTGCCGACTGTCCTCTGAGCGCATTGGCTGCCCGGCGATGATGTATCAGCAACAAAAGAGGCGGAGCCTGACCCTCCTGGAGTTAGGGACATCACAAGTGATTGGGAGAGTCCTAACAAATGAGTGGGTTTATAGGCTACTACTACATAAGGGTTTGGGTTAAAAATACATCTTTTTTTGCATTAAAATATGAACTTTTTCACAATATCAAATTTTTGGAGATGCACTAGTACAAATCATTTGTCATCTTTCAGAAACTACAGTAGAAACTTTTTATACAGACATTTGTAACATGGTGGGTGATTTAATAACGTGCCCTAAGATATAACCCTTCACGCTAGGTAAGTTAGACTTGAGCCCAAGCTGAGTATATTTAAATTACTTTGCGCATAACGTCGGGTAACTGGAGACACAGAACCCATTACTGCCTTAATCACTGCTTATTGCTTTGGTGCTTCTCCTGAAGGTAATTGGCCCCTCAAAATGAAGGAGCAGACAGAATTTTATTACTGGCTTAGAACAACAGCCCCTCACCACACGACCTGTCCACGGACGATCAAATCCAATAAGGACTCGTCTTGAGGAAAACGTGAGGTTATTCTTGGTCCGGGTTTTGTATAGACCCTCAGTGGGGGAGAAGAACGTGGGTGGATTTTGTCTTGTTATTGATCAGAGCCTCCAGTGCCATCCACCTCTTGGTTTTTCACGCGGACTGGCCATGATGTGGCCCCGACGTGACTGCTTGTGCCCATTAACTGGATACAACGTGCTAATTACTGCACACTCCGTGATTAGACTACGCATTTCTAAACGATGCCCCCTGTGACCCGCCTTCACCAGCAATTGCTCCGCTCAAACAAACGAGCTGGTAATTGCTCTTGGAGCATCCGTCTGGCTAATTGCGAGGAATGAGTATGGCAGAACTTACCTGTGTTTTTAAGATGCAATCATTAAATTATTGATTTGTTTTCCATTCGGAACTTTGGGAGGCAATTGCTTATTAATGAGGCAACACATTTCACTCTCCATTACCTCGGACTGCCAAGACGTTCCTGCCTTTACAAAAGGACAAAAGAATAAATTGTTTCTGCTCATAACACACTTACCGTCAAACTCGGCCTGGCCCACTCCAACAATGATGATTGACATGGGGAGCTTGGCACCCTGTGGGCGAAAAGAGGTATTTACATCTCTCTTGGCAACAATAATGTTCCACTGCCTTCATCAGATGCAAGAAGCAAAAGTTAATGAGTTAACTCAAAGTGGTTTCATTCAACACAATTCCCCTCCCAGCCAAGAGCCTTTAGCCTCTTCTGTTTATTTACTATTACCATAACCACTCATGTTGGAAAGTGAAGCTTGAATAACAGAAAAACACTGAACAGTCAAAGCCAAACATAAAGACGGTGTAAAATATAAACAAATAGGGAATAACCGAGACGTCTTAAATTGCTAATAATTACAATTCGCTGAGGTACTAAAATGATGTTCTTAGGACATTGTGAGAATGGTTGTAGAAGACGCTCATGTCGTATTAAGCAGAAATCTCCATGAAATCACAGTCAATGTTTTCAATTTTATCATTAGTTGGACATTTTCAGTGCTTTCTCTTTCTTTTATCTCCAGTACTAATTCAGCTTACAAATTATGGATTATGTTTTGGTACATAATTGTCTTTTAAAGAGCATGAATATTACACTTATATTTCTAATACCCAAGGACGCTTTACAATCAACACACAACTCGACCACACAAATCCATCAAAATGATACTTGGGTACACGTTATGCACAATATATCGGTGGCTGATGCTTCCAAATTATGTCTTTTTTGGTTATATTCCTTCATGTGGACCCCACAGCATCCTGTGCTGTTCACTCTAAAATCCCTGTAATGGCCACTCATGGACGTAAAAAGAATTTTACATGAACTTGACTTTATTTGCATTTAAATAGTTAAATACGATATAATATCTTTATCAGCCACAATCACACTGTTAATTATCATTTATCAAATCTGACCCCACCATTCCATATTGGTGCAGTCTTAAAAGAAATGGTTCTGCAAGGGTTCCGTAGTAAAGAAAATGGTTCTCTATAGAACCATGAACACTCAAAGAACCCAAATGTTCTTCAGATTGATGAGGAATCTGCTGTAGATTGTTCTATATACACAGTAAATATGCCAGTGTTAAATCAACACTATTAGAGTTAAATTAACACTGAGGGTGTCAAAACTCTGTGTTAATTTAACTCTAATAGTGTTGATTTAACACTGGCATATTTACTGTGTAGCACCAAAAAGGATTTTTTACTATTACAAGCTTGACATTGCAACAATAGCAGAACCCTTAGCAGAACCATCTACAACACATTCCTCATCAATCTAAAGAACCTTTGGACAATGCAAAGAACTCTTTGGATTCTTTGAGCATTCATAGTTCTATATAGAACCATTTTACTTTACTAAGGAACCCTTGAAGAACCATCTTTTTTCAATGTGTATATAGAAGGTTTTTCAAAAGGGTTTTATATATCACCAAAAAGTGTCCCCCTTGATTTTGTAACAATAGCAGAACCCCTTTTTTCTATAAAGAACCATGAACACTCAAAGAACCCAAAGGGTTCTTTGCATGGTCCAGGGGTTCTTCAGATTGATGAGGAATGTGTTGTAGATGGTTCTATAACAACCGTTTTTGAAAGGGTTCTTCTATTGTCAAGCTTGCAATAACAGAAGAACCCTTTTTTGGTGCTATATAGAACCATTTTCAAATGGCTTCTATATAGAACCATCTACAGCACATTCATTATCAATCTGAAGATCCTTAGACCATGCAAAGGACCCTTTGGGTTGTTTGAGTGTTCATGGTCCTATTTTCTTTACTAAAGAACCCTTAAAGAACCATCTCTTATAAGAGTTTGCATATGTTAAGTATATGGCACTCAGGAACCAGTTAAACTCAAACTGCAAAGAAACGTTTGATTACTTACTAATACAAGCTAATACTAATGTGTGTGATTGTTTAATGAGTCATCATCTAGACCACATCAGACAAATGCCCACACAACCACACTGGCTGCTTCACTGGACAGTTAAAAGTCCATTCATTTAGTGATCCTGTTAATCTGCTAATACGAGATGATGGACTTTGAGAATCGCTCTGATGTTTATGAATGATTCAGAAGAGATCACCATCTCTGGATATGTAAGACAGATCTGAGTCATCTTTGAGCGTAAACTGTCTGTCAAAGCACTACTATTGGCACTTCTGAGAGGACAGTCACTATTCAGGGCACGGACAGGAGTTCTGGATGTTTAATAGAACGGACTGAGTGCAACATGACCTGAGAGGGAAGCAACAAAGGAGAAAAAAATGTTATCTGGATCCAAATACAGCCATGACAGAAAATGATCCTGGGAAGCCCCCCTTCATGGGTCGTTGGAGGTGTTAACATAACGGCACACAGCGATATTTCCCCAGAACTTTTGGGGCAATGATTGTGAAAGTCGAGTCAGAGATTCCAGGCTTGTGAGAACATTAAGGCCTTGAATCACATAAGCCACCCATCCATCATCTTATTCACTTAATCCTGATCAGGATCAAGGTTGGTCCCCTACCCCTTTATGGGCGTAGGGCGGCAGGGCATTATAGACAATCCTATCCAAGTCCTGGACAAGGCGACAATCCATCACTGGGTGCACACACAAGGACAATTTAGAGTACCCAATTCACCTGACCCCCAATGTTTTTGGACTGTAGGAGGAAACCAGAGACCCCAGAGGAAGCCCACCCAGACAGAGAACACTGAAACTCCACCCAGATGGGGACTTGAACCCAAGACCTCAGTGCTGATAGGGGAACGTGCTAACCACCAAGCCCCCATAAGCCATCCCCTTGCTCCATTTTTGCTGTTGTTTGGAGAGGAATGGTTGTTTTTCTAGTGAACATTTTGGATTATTTTGGATTTAATCAGCAACCACAGCACCTGCACAATACAGTAGTCAAATCTACTGAAGCTAAGCAGGTCTGGGTCTGGTTAGTACATGGATGGGAGACCTCCAAGGAAAGCTTGTGTAGTTGCTGGAAGTGGTGTTGGTGGGGACCACGGGAGGTGCTATTGCTGTGTTCTGTGTGGATCCCAATGCCTCAGGGCAACACAAAAATGCCCCCGTCAACAAGACAGCTAATAAGGTCTATGCAGGCACAGATAGGCCCATAGACTGGCTTTGCAAGATGAAACTTGCTGGGAATTGCATGTGAAGCTATTTGTGTTCAGCATGACAGTTAAGGACATTTTACATTATGCAATTCAAGTGCAATTTACTTTCATGTACGTTTCAAGCTGGCTTGGGTTGCTTGAAAGTTGCACCATGTAAAGCCAGACTGAGGGTCACTATAAGCCTATTCAGATTTGTTTATCTAAGGGATGTTTTAATGAAAAACCTCAGTGATGAAACTCATACATTCATACTTTTGTGACTACAGGACGAGTGTGAACATAAATAGTGATTCACAGGTATATAAGATTAACAGCATTTATCATGAGATCTTTAAGGAACAGAGAGTAAATTCTAACTTGTGGCTGGGATTATAATCAGCTTTTTAATAAAAGCCTCGCTTTTCTCATCGATTTTACTTTTCCTCTGGATAATACTCTCCCAGGTAGCGGTCACACCCCCACCTTGGCCTCGCCCATCTCCCTGTTCTTTTCCTGCTTGTTGCCTGTTTTTTCGTTCTCCACATGTCCATCCTTCGTCATGTCTCCACCCCCCTGTGATGTCACGTCATTGTTCAGGTCTGCTGCCTAGTTTGTTTCCAATCACTGCCCCTATAAAGTCTCCTCTGTGTCATTGTTGCTGTCCGTCATTGTGGATCCTAACGTGAATGTGAACATGTCTTCTGTCAGTGGTTTTGGGTTGGTATACGCACCAATAAAGACGCCGCTGCCTCCACTCCTCACTCGGCACATTGCATAACGTTACAGTATCATATGGATTATATGTAGATGTAATAGTGTTCACTCAATAGTGATCCCTGACACTTTCCTGTTCATGGTAGAGGTTAACAGGTCCATTCTGGTGTGCTGATTGCTCTGTACCACTTGCCAGCATCATCGTTCTGCTCTGGCATGCGCTGTGGGGCACCACTGTTGGGAGGCACTCAATGTACAAGTCGTCCAATCTCGGTACACATTCACTACAGCAGCTCTAGAACATCCCACAAAGTTAGCTGTTTCTGAGATGGCCTGGTACCCAATTATCAAGCCCTATTGGACATCAGTCACATCACATCCTTTGCCCACAATGATCTCTTTGACCTTTGCAACAACTGGCTGGTGTGCTCACTTATTTATACATGTAGCAACGCCTGTCATGGCATCTGTGACATCTCGGGGTGGTCATAATATTCTGAAGTAACTGTGTACATTAGCATGTTTGATGCTAGTCAGTGATTCACTTATGCTGTAAGCCTAGCAGCTAAAAATTCTAGAGTGGGACTAGAGAGAGGAGGTGGAGGCAGTACAATCAACACAACACCTGGAACTCCTGCCATCCTGCCAAGCTTCTCCTGCTCTGCTTATTCTGACAGATTCCCTTAACATGCTGGCATAGAAACATCACCCAAACTGAGAGGTGTGCCAACTCGTTTGAACTTCTGCTCCTTATGCAATCCTACTCCAAAACGAACTGATGCAATTGAAGATTCACGAGGGTTTATATAACGATCTGTCCTCAGGCATCAGCCCTGTCAGGGAAGTGCTCTTTTTTTGTTGTTGTTGTTGTTTTCCCGGCTTCATTTTTCCGTCCCGGAAACGAAAGCTGCAAACGGAGTCCCCTGACAGGGTGGGGGAAAGTGTGTCTTCAACACTTCCAAACGATCTATGTACAGCACTCTTGGTGACGGGCCGTGTCATGGGTGCGTGTCAGGAGAGTCCATGGATAATTGAGCGCCATTGCTCCATTTGTGCCATCATCTCCAGCTTTGATTGACAGGATGGATCCGGCATAATGAGAAAACAAAACAGTCTGTCAGTTCATAGTAGTCGCTTTGGGAAACTGTGTCTCAGTAGCGTATGGACATACATCCCCACATACCAAAAAATGTATATAATGAAAAGAAATTCGGGTATATATTGTCATGTTGTCACATAAAGTGTCAGATTCCTGTAGTGCGACATGTTTTCCCTCCTTTTTACTACATATTCAAATAGCAACAGCTCAGTCAGTTACAGCAGCCCAGATGGTTTATCCAGCATCTTTTCTCAGCCGCCCAGCTGCACTCGAATGTCAAGAGTGGTGATTTTTGGTGACAAAGGTATTGTTAGGGAACACAAGATGACTATTGTACGCGGAAAAAAGCCTGTTTTGTGCAGAGAGTCCTCGATCGCCTAATTCCTATCCTGCGCCGTGTAATTGGGGAGGGAAATACATGGGCGAGACTGTCACTTGCTGCTCTAACTGACAGCCAGGGGCTGAACTAATGATGTTCAAGCTGTAATGAAGGCGAGAGGAAGCAGCGAGAAGCACAAGTTTCTGTGCCGTGTGGGCGAGGACAGGCGAGGATCTATCATAACTTCAGACAGGAGCTTAAGTCTTTTCCATTTAGCCTCATCATCAGTCACTGGCTGAGTGGGTGGGTCGGAGTGCCTGTCCAATTCATTCTCCCGCCCATCACTCTGTGGACGTTGTCTGATTGGCCACAAACAAGGAACGTTTGCGCATCTGAGCGCACAGCTTGGGAGAGGCGCTAACGCATTAAGCTATAATCTGTCCGACGTGACAAATGAACGCACACCTAATGTTGTTCTCAGTTATCTTCCTCATTAGACCTCGCCGGTGGCTGTTGTTTTTACTAATCATCAGGTCCACTAATGTGCCAATGACATCGTGCAACACAGGGGACATGCTAGCAGTTAACATGTAGCTGTGCATATTCTGGACTAGAGTGAAGTAAAATGACAAAGGGTTTTAATTAAAAAGTGAAAGTGCACAATCGATCAATGTGCACACAGAGGAATTTGACCTCTTCATTTAACCCATATGTGCAGTGAAACACACACACTAGTGACCACACTAGAGGGCGTGCCCGAGATGGTGGGTAGCCCCTATCTATGGCACCTGGTTAGCAGTTGAGGGTTAGGTGCCGTGCGTATGGGCACTTCAGTCATGACCTGCCAGGAGGTCAAATCAGCAACAAGCACAAGTCACAGCTGCCCCAAACTCTCAGGCCTGAGGCCTCAAACAACCCTCACAAGGTAGGCAAAGCCTCCAGGTCACACCCAAACTGGGTGGAGAGGAAAAATGAGGAGTGACGTTGGACTCCCAGAGGATCTGGAATTACTTTATAGCTTTTCTTAGACGACACAGTGGTATGTGATCTAGTCTACACATCCACCCTGTGTTGTTAGCATTCACAGGAGGGGTGTGGAAGGGTTGTGTTTTATAAAAACTGTTATTAGTATGGCATTTGTATCCCACTGTCTTTGCATATGTCCTATATGTAAACATTGGCCCTTTCCGCCGGCCCCCTAGTGGCTGTTCTGCCAGTGGGATGGAAATTGACTCGTCTGACATTTTCGAATTTTTGTAAACAAATATATATTTTTTTTCAACATATGAGATGGGACACTAGTTGCTTTGTGTGTGTGTGTGTGTGTGTGTGTGTGTGTGTGTTTCTCCCTCGTGGAGACTGAAAGTACTCAATCTTATGAACGCAAGTCAGATCTGTAAAAGTGGGGGTATTTTGCTGGTCCTCACAAGAAATGGGCAGTTTTCATTACTAACATAAAAGAGCAGAAGCTTTGACTTTTGGTTACTAAGGTTAAGTTTAGATTTAGGCTTATTTTTACTTAATACCACACAAGTGAATGGAATGTCCTCACTAATATAGTATTACCTAAGTGTGTTTGTGTGTATGTGTCAGGTTTATGCCATGTTGTGGGGACCAAAACCTGTTTAAGCACTCAGGCTGTGGGGCCTTTTCTTCCTTGAAGGGACTACAAAGCTGTTCCCTGCAACATAAATAATGACGTTTTAAGGTGAAGTAAGTCTATGTAATGGCCCCATAATTCACAGAAACAAATCTGTGTGTGTGTGTTCTGAGATTGAGATTTATTTATTTAAACAACAGGGACAATACACATTAATCAACATCACTATTTCATAATGCAAATGTGCCAGATTTAGCCAAATGGCTAATTTTCATCTGCAGTCCCTGGGCAGGTTGATGTTATAAAAGAAACAAATACAACATATATACAGTGGTAACCCTACTTACGAGCATCCATACTAACGAGTATTCGAGGTAACGAGTCGAGATCTCAGAATATTTTTGTTCCAGGTAATGAGTAATATTCCAAGTAAAGAGTAGCGTAAATTTCTTCAATTATGCCAAACCGCTAGGGGCGCTGCGGTCGTAGAAGAAGAGATTAGTCAATACCTTTGAACGCTGTCCAGTGAAAGTGCTAGTGAAAGCGACACAAAGAAAGCAAAAGGTAGTGAACAAGAAAGTTAGATACATTTTACTTTTACTTTTCATATGATAAGTGTAACCATGCCATACACGTACGGCCGTCCTCCTTAGCCGCCAGGCTACACGAGCGTCGTCACGTTTATGTTTTAAAAACCCATATAAACACATTATTTAGCATATTAAAGTATACTGTATATTGGCCGGCTGACACAGATTAATCGGTTTTACATGTATTCTTATGGGGAAAATGTATCCAGCTAACGAGCAAACCAGCTAACGAGCAAACCAGCTAACGAGCTCGGCTCCTGCACAGATTAAACTCTAAGTAGGGTTACCACTGTAATACAACATTCTAAACATATTCATGAGTTTTATTATAAAAAAATCTAAATAATACCAATATCTATCTATCTCCTTTCTTTCTCTCTGTCTGTGCTCTCTAAGCACTCTTAGAATAGGTCTGCTGTATTGCACTGAGCTAAAAATTCTTTTTGGCACCTTGACAAATACCCAAACTTTTGATGGAAGGTTGTACTGAGGACAGAACTACGTTACATATGAACTGGCAACTAATCCGACTGGACCGAGCACATAATGTAGATCTGAAAAGCTGACATAAGTCCGTGATAACCTGCAAATCTGAGTAATTGTAGCTAAAGTCGTCTTGCAGCGAGAAACGAAGCCCAACTTCAGAAACAGGCACAACTTAATTGGCACTACAGCATGCACCCAAGAACTGACATGACATCAAGGCAGGAAGCGTAGCAGTGGGATGTTGTCAGCTAGTGTAGGACGTGTTGAAACACTACTACATCAAAATGGCCTCCTGCGGGGCCAAGCCCATTTCCCTGTGACCTGTTTTTAAACGACAGCGGTCAGAGCCCGAGCAGCTGCTTACACTAAAAAGCCTTTTCTTATGAATGATACATGCGGCCCCCTCCCCACCAAACACTGCGAGAAGTGGGTCAGCGTTCCTCAAAGGGATCCCACAGAACATCCCGCACGCTTTTGAAAGCGAGGTGTGCAGTGCACGGCGCTCGTTGTAGAGCCGCACGTTTCGGCGCAGTGAGCTGTGTACCGACGTTAGCGGTGGGACCAGCTACGGAAAAGACTCCATCTGGGTTTGGTAACTGATTTTCAACACTGATTTGCAGACTCAAATAAGATTCTGCTTTAATGCCAACAGACATCTGCCACCTTTCAAGCTTGGGAAGGGGGGGGGGGGAATGTGGAGAAAACGGTTCTGGAAGGTTTAGTCACGGTCTTCATTCCCGACAACTTCGTCGAAAGGAAAAACGCAGCAGGAGTCCAACTATTTTAGGTGCTGTTCAGGATCATTGAAGCACATCCTGAAGTCATTAAACATGACTAATCGCAGTAAAAACTCAACTCGTCCAAATATCAGTGCCTATTCCGGGTTTGGGTTAAATCTGCTCTGCTCCGTTTGCCAGGCATCTGCTGTCGTACGCTTGTATTTTGATGCAGAATCCAGCACACTCCTGTATTACGCCTCCCATCTTGACTGTCACTCTTCACATGCTCAGATGATTGTGATTAAAAATGCATCAGACAGAAATAGCTGGAGGTACAGAAGAACTTGCTGTAGGGGAGAGCAGACTTGCTTGGCACAGTGTTCATTTTCAGTTCAGTAAAAAAAAAATGGAACCATGTACACACTGACAGTTTGTCCTTTTCTTGACCTTTTTCCATTTTCCGGTGTCCAAATATGCTTAAGAACGCTTCATTTTAGGGAATGATAGACCCTGATATCAAACATGTGTCTGCACTCAGTACTTACAAT
The DNA here is from genome assembly GCA_036984385.1 of Crenuchus spilurus. Taxonomy (NCBI): domain Eukaryota; kingdom Metazoa; phylum Chordata; class Actinopteri; order Characiformes; family Crenuchidae; genus Crenuchus; species Crenuchus spilurus. Next base: position 4,694 of record BRDA01084491.1, on the reverse strand, counting down.
CAGCTAGGCATGCTGGGAGTCTGAATAGTCACCCAAATTAGCCCACCCATTTCCATCAAGTGAAAAACGCCATCAAATAATCTCTCCACTCCAGATTAAGTCTTACAGACTAGTCAGTGTTGTTTATGATAGTAAAACTTAACGTAACTAATTACTGTAAAACTGTAACTTTTTGAACAGCAAGGCTGCATTTACAACATTACTATATATTGACGACATATACGACCAGTAAAGCATTTTACAGTATGTCGGATGCCTTTGTTACAGGACTGGCGCTCCACCTACGCAGATCACGCCCTGCACGTTGGGGGCACCACTGAAGTCTCCACTGTGCATCCCCTCGAACCGAGCAAAAAACCTTTCTTCACACACACACACACACACACGTGTGGCGGAGTGGTGGAGGGAGGCAGGAACATTTGTGCTTAGGGCACCCTTATGCCTAGCACCGGTACTGCTTTATTATCAGTCCTAAGGATTACTCTTTCATGGTCTGTCATTAACAAGGTAAACTGAGTAAAATAAATTGCTTTCCTGTGTGTGAAGTTTTGGACTGATTAAAAGCTGTACAAGTAAAGAAGGACATTAAATAAACGACAGCAATACTGTGGCTGATAAAATGATTTGCGGGATAACGGATTATACATTGTTATACTGTTAAATTACAATAAAAGCAGCATAAAATAACAGTAACATGCAATTATGTACTGTGAAATTACCATAAAAGCAGTTATTCTACTGTTGCATACTGTAATTCAATATAAAAAATGAAAATACTGTTAAAACAGTAGATGTACTGTAAAATAACAGGAAAATACTGGCATATAATATTTTTTACAGTGCACTATGGTTTATCAATATGACTACTATGACTTAATAGAAATGAATAAAACCTCACCACTACAGAGCAGGTTCCTCTCTATGATGGCCATCATCACCAAATGAAAGTGACTCTTTGACTACTTACACACACAACATTATTTAAGTGGTGGATTATTCTCTGTGACACTGACATGGTGGTGGTGTGTTAGTGTTTTAAACACCTCAGCATCACTGCTGGAGTGAAAATAATGCACCAAAACTACCCAGTGGAATAGATGAGCTACCGTCTCCGCCTTTACATCTACAAGGTGGAACAACAAGGTAGGTGTGTCTAATAGAGCGGACAAACAAAGCTCTGCTGTGTCTGATCCAGCCATGCCAGTACACACACTAACACACCACCACCACATCAGTGTCACTGCAGTGCTGAGAATGAGGCAGTTGAGGCATGAAGAAATGCGTGCACATACGTTTCTTCAGTTTACGCTCTAAGTCCATCCTAGTGTGCAGGTGGAGATAGAGGCTTCCAGGTGTTGAGGAAGGCCGAGTGAGAACGAGCAGCAGGCAAGATCTTAAAAGGAAGGTGTGGCTGTTCTAATGGTTTGACTAACAGTCGCAAATTCCCTTTAAATCCAGTCTGCTGGGAAGTCAGGCCTTTTCTGCTGCACACAGGACGTGCTCCACTCGAGTTCAACCGCTGGAGAAACCTGTTAACCACTTACCTCAAGAGTTCCCAAGCTATGATTGTAGAGCTCATAGACAAGCATTCAAACCACAACGTAGATTTTACGAATGACACATTTTGGCCGATAGAATGAGTTTTAATTGGGAATTTGATTACCAATGAGTTCTATGATAATCCAGTGTGACTCTGCAGTGTCGTAATTTACAGTTAACGAGCTCTCTGTTAATCACAGAGGTGGGTAATCCAGTAAAAATAAATTAATCCAGGTCCAAAAAGTAAAAATCCATACCAGGATTTTGTTTCAACTGCTTTGTTGGTTCTGCTGCAGATACGAAGTTGGAGCAAAATCCTGGGATGGATTTTTACTTTTTGGACCTGGATTACCCACATCTAGTTAAGCAGCTAATAACCTGCTAATAGACATGGCTGTTTTGTTAATGTTATTGAGTGTAACCCTCACCTTTTCAGGCACGATCTAGTTTATCTCTCTTCTGCACTCTTCACATCATTTCTCTTAAATTCTCTGCACGTATCTTGCAGCAAATGGCTGCACTTAGCTCACTGGCAGCATATGTACTCAAGCTATGGAACAGCTCGAGTCCAGGGTGTCAAACTAAAGTCCTGGAGGGCTGGATTCCTGCATAGTTTAGTGATCTTCCTGATCAAACACACCTCATTCAACTCAGCAGGTAATGACCAAGTTTAACTGTAGTGTCAGAGCAGAGAAATCACCAAACTGTGCTGGACACCAGTCCTCCAGGACCGGAGTTCCTCATCCCTGCTCTAGTCTGTTAGGATATAGATTCTTGTTGAATGTCTTCGTACAGCATCTCTGTATTGATTTGGCTTCCACTGTTGACGTTTTGAAAGCCACACCTGCTTTACATTCAGGCTGTGACTTTTCAGGGCTATCTAAACAACAATGAAGCAGCCTTTCAAATCTTACATTACATTTATCCTTCTATGGCCTATACAGTAAAACCTCAGTAAATGTAAATTTAGTCCCTACTCACATTCACAATGGCCTCTTTGGTCTGGGACATGTCTGATATGACTCCGTCTGTGATGATGAGGAGGACGAAGTACTGCGAGCCGTCTTGCACAGCTGCTGCGTACCTTCAGAGAGAGAATAAAGATGTACTGACGTGAAGACATGTACAGGAATGTGGTCTCTGCTGTGCTGTTGTACATTTGTATGTAGATCAGGCAGCCATAAGCCTGGTTCAGGACCCAGTATTGTGACAAGGAGGTCACTGGTTCGATCCCCTGGCCAAGAGATGACTATAGCACACTTGAGCAAGACACTTAACCCCCAATTGCTCTCCAGGCGCCACAGATATCCAAATGGGGCGAGATTTTTCAACTTATCTCCTTATCCAGTATGTAGAAAACATAACATCAGCCTGGGAAGTGGGTCCTCCAGCAGACAAATGTCAGTCCAAGGGGGTGGGGTGCTTCTCCCAGTGAACAAACACAAGTCTGCTGGTAGTTACTTTTCTTTTGGTTTGGCTGAATAACCAAGGGGCCAGTAAAAGCTGGTGTAGTTGTTATTGAAATATGTGCAGTTTCATTGTCATAGCTATTAATACTAATACTAATTAATATTGGGGGTCAATGGCCCAATGCCTCCCTCCTATAGTTGGCAACTAAGTTAGCAACTGCATTTGATATTTTTCAATGAGTCAATTGAGCCTATGCATCTTTATGCATACTTCTAAACCTACCCTGACCTCGCTGACCTCTAAGACTTTTAAAGGAGTATTTTAAGCCTCCCGCAGTGCCAGCACAACATATTTTAGCATCTAGCAGCATTGGCATAGATGCAAACAACTCGCAGATGGCTATAACTGCTAAGCGCTCTTTATTAGCTCTGAGGAAACTAAACAACAGCAATGTGAGGTAGCCAGGGGATACACCCAGCCACTACTACTGAGTATCCACCATCTAACACACTGTCTACATTATATTCTAGGCTAAGTACAGCACATCAAACGCATAAATGCAGCTTAGAAGGCACTAGAACAACAATAACGGAACCCAAGCAAAATCCCCTATAAGACACATATGGTAGGGTCATGCAAATTGAAGTTCTCATCATGTCTTGGTGGCTTACACACCTGCAGACTTGATTTCCTCCTCAGGAATGGTACTTCTGCCAGTTTTAAGAAAATGAACAATGAAAATAATGTAGGAGTTCTAGGTTTTGGCTGATAAACAATGCCATCGTCCGTCTATAGCCAATGACTGACAGTCATCACAATGTTGAGCCACAATTGTGATGCCACCTGCTTGCCTGTTCTGTCCTTCCAAACAAAGTGGGTGTGTAATTACTGAGACATTCACACCTTCCTGGCATGTCACTTTGCTGGGTTTTCCATCCACCAAATTTTTGAGTTTTAGTGTGCATCTAGATCTTATTTAACAATGCAGGAGAGAAGCTGCTCATGTTTTAGTGCAGAGATGGATAAACTAAACATCTCAAAACAATGGCATCTCTAAACTGTAAACAACACATTTGTTTATCGTCTATAAAGATAATTCTGCTAAAAGCAAAGAGTTCAATGTTTTCATTGTTTATTTTGTTGCTGCTTCTTCATGAATAGCAGCTACATCATCTCAAATTTCTTCGCATAACTGGAGTAGATGGAAACACTTAATTTGCCAAAATTTCTTAAATGTGAATAACATTTGTGACACCTTTGGATGGAAACCTGGTCTGTGATTTTCAGTTTTAATTTCACTTTTATTGCATGTTTTTATTGCATTGCTCTTCAGACACATATAGCTGGTTACACTCTTTTGTTTCATGTTGATCTTTTTCTTATTTGTCAGTGAAGAGTGCTTCTCAGTGAAGAAGTACCACCGCAGATACACCACGACACAAATGCTGAACTTTTTTAACTTAAACTTTAAACGTTTTTTGGGCTTTTTCTCACATTAGAAGCCTGGGATATTACATTACATTGCATTTAGCGTACTAGTATACTAGAATTAACATTTGGATATCAAATGCTGAGTGCATATCAGTACTCATGGGAAGTATTTGGGATCACTAGAGCAGGTGCTCTTTGAAGAGCTCAGTTTTTAGGAGTTTTGTTGAACCCAGTGAGGGACACCTCTGCTCTAGTGGTGGTAGGCAGCTTGTTCCACCATCTGGGAACTACTGAGGAGAACAGTCTGGATTGCT
>BRDA01084488.1:0-12957 GCA_036984385.1 Crenuchus spilurus | reverse complement strand
CTCCAGTCGTCTCGGAGGCCCCGCCTCCCGCTCCTGGCTATGCTCCAGTCGTCTCGGAGGCCCCGCCTCCCGCTCCTGGCTATGCTCCAGTCGTCGTGGAGGCCCCGCCTCCCGCTCCTGGCTATGCTCCAGTCGTCTTGGAGGCCCCGCCTCCCGCTCCTGGCTATGCTCCAGTCGTCTTGGAGGCCCCGCCTCCTGTTACTGTCAGTGCCGCTGTCTTTGTGGAAGCCATGCCCATCCCTCAGGTGACCACGCCCATGTCCATGGTGACCACGCCCCCTTCAGTGGCCAGGAGAGCCACGCCACTACCCTCAGTGGCCAGGAGGGCCTCATATAGACATGGTCAGAACTGTAGGACCTTTGCACAGAACCAAGCAGGCAGGAGGCCTGCTAGGCCTTTTGGGCTTTTCCCAGCAGCACCTATGGCTCCCAATCCTCAGAGACATGTGTACTGTGCCTCAGGATGGGGATTTGGTGCCGCTGTAAACCCACTGCTTGTCCCGCCCTCCCACACTTTTGTTTCCTGTGCTCACCCACTGCCCCATTTTCTTCTGGTTGGGGGGTTTTTGGAGGGGGGTGTGTGTCGTCGCCGACAGCCCGGGACGTAGGCAGTCATCCAGACTGTCATTAGTAACCCTGTTGTGTGTGTGTGTGTGTTCATCCCTAAAGCTAGTCCTGAGTGTTTTGTCTCCATTGTTTTAGATTGTAATTGTTAGAAACCTATTTTTCATATGTGCATAAGACAGGTCATTGGAGTTCAGGCCTGTTGTCCTGCTCCTAAATTCATGGCTCCACACACATGCTTTGTGACATTAGTTTCAAGACTAGCTGACTCCAAAGCCATAGATTGCACTTCATAGGCCTTGTACATTCCTCTTCAGTGACAACAACATCTGATTAACAAGTCTCCAAAGCTCTGTTTAGTCTCACTACCAAAAGGCCTACTGAGCTAACCTTGGTCTCCTGACAACAGGACTTAAATCATTTCGAACCAATCATGACCCTTCTCTATTTTCCAACCAATCACATCATTACACGGTTCCAAACCTGTATGTCTTTGTCTTTCTAAAGCATATATACTCTGCTGTTTCAAACAATAAACTGGGAAACCATTTTGAGAACAGACTCTGCCTCTGTTGTCATTTGAACTCCCCCAGTGCTGCAGGCCGAGGAGGACGGAGGAATCCTGCATTCTACTGCCGTGTACAGCTCAGTATTTCAGTCGAACCCCAGAACCAACAAACGGTTCTAACAGTAATTTTCGTATTCAGAGTTTTTTTTTTTTGATGTTTTGTGCTGTCATCTTAGTTCTAGTTCAGTTATGAATTCTGTTACTTTTTTCTTGTCTGTACCCTGGTTTATTGTATCAGTGATTGTTTGTTTATTTATTTATATTTCTTGGTTTCCCATTTTGTTTTGGGCTGTCTCGGGACGAGCCAGCCTTTAGGGGGGGATTGCATTCCCTTTTATGGCTCACTTTCTGTTATTCTTGTTTAACCTCTGTAATGTGTTCCACCTGCTCATTGTTACCTCTCCTAATTGCTCCTGCATTTAAACCCTGTTTGTGTCTCATTTCGTTGCTGCTCATTTTTAGTCACCAGGTTGGATCGTCATGTTTTCATGTTTCTAGTCAAGGTTTTTGTTTTCAATCATCATGCTGCCTTTTGTTTTGTGTTATAAAATAAATCTTCATTAATTTCATCTCCAAACCTGTTTACTTTCTGCCATACAACAATCTGGTTAGTGACTGAGGGGAAAACAGTGTCCCCGCACGTTAGTTAAGCTTTTGAAATAAAACCACATACAATTTCTAAAAACTGCAATGAGCAGTGTGTAGCTAACAACTGTTTATTCAGTTCTGAGCTCAAAAGTCTTGGCTAGAAATGTTTAGTTTTTTCACAATATCAGCACATCTGAAAATAGGTTTTTGAAAAGTCTAGGTTTAGAGCAGAATTAATCTAGATATAAATCTAAATATAGATTTATGACACTTTTACTGTTTTGACACTGTTGTTGCCGAGTTTGAGCTGAACAAAAGCCTGTAACACTTTGAAAAAAAATCATTTGTGGGTGTAAAAAAAAGTCAAGGCATGTCAGCCTACATCTTAGTGTCTGAAATACCCTTGAACTGCAGAGTGTAAAATAAACAATATCAGCTACACAAAATGTAGGCTACTACTGCCAAAGGAACTGAACCACCATACTTAACAAAGCTTGTTAGTTTGCGTTTGGAGGAGCCAAATTTTAAATAATGTAAGCTAAATGCACAGGAGAGCTAGCTTACATGTAACAATATTGATATTTTGATGCTTTATAGAAAAATCACAATAGCAATGATAAACTAAAATGACATTCATTTCCTAATATGGGCAGGACCAGATATTATTTGTCTGGTGAGCCATTCTGAACCAATTATATACCATATATTTATAGTATGTGCTCTTGTGGTTTGCAGTGGACATAGCAAAAATTTCAAACTCATACCTCTCAACTTCTAATTTACCCTTCTCCTTTCTTATTTTAGCTCTCATCTGCCAAATAAGGGATTATATCCTAACTTTAGGTGCTATAGAAGCTAGAACACAACATAAATATGCAAGGCATCTGCAAGAACTGGGTTGGGAACTCCTGTCCAGCAGCAGAAAATTTGTGTTGATCAATCTGCCTTTATTCTAGCATGTCTCCTGTGCTTAGATGTACATAAGCCTTTGTGAACATTCAGATGAAATCTCTCAAAGAGTTTCAAACTGACTAACAGCAGCTCTCTCTGTGAATGGAAATGGAGGAAAAGAAGTGCTCTCCAATGTCAATTTCTTTTTTGGCTTCTTACATTATTCATATCTCTCAGCCTCATGAAATGAATACCATTGAAAGCTTTTTTTGCTCTGCAATTTGGATAGTTCACATCCATGAGAAACCTCATCATGGGGTGAGAAATAACAGGCGAGGCTACCAGCTGCGTTCTTGTCATTTGTCAAATTCGTTTTATTTCTGTCTGATAAGCTGCCTGATTCCTGACACTGAAATCTGTGGCAGCATTTATCAAAACGCCCACAGATTGATTGATTTGGTCTCTCAGTACCTTCTTTGTTCTTCCTCAAGGTTGGCAATAATAAGTGGTGGAAGACTAGCGTCAATGTCACAAAGTGCCACCATACGTTACCCAAGATAACGTGCTCGGACAAACTGGTCCATAGATTTACCTTTAATGTTCCATGTGAAATGCGCAATGCAAAATGTCAACATCTTCGCTCAGTGACACTGTGCTCCTTTCAAAGGTTGTAAATGCCAGACAGTGTTATACTTTTCCCTTCAGCTTGAGTCAACAAGGATGACTATGCCCAAGAGTGTCTGGTACATGAGCTGAGGGAGCCACAGATCAAGAGAAATAGCTACAAAGAGAAGTGGGGGTCATGGAGGGATCTGCAATATGTATGTAACCCTTCAGTGGTGGAGGCAAAAAAGCAGCAGTTTCTGCCTTTTATTTTTCACCTTCTATATTTTGATCAGTGCTAATTTATGAGGTAAAGAACATGCTCTCATAAAACCAAAGAATTATCCATTGCACTTTTTTTAGGTCATAAAATAAGCATATACTGTATAAACCCACTTAAGCTACTATTGTAATGTTGCTCTGATTGAACAAATCAAAGTGTGATCTGAGGTGGTATCACAGTGATAAAAACACAGAAATAAACTGAAAACTGTAATTCTATGTGTTGTTACATTTCAATATGCTCAACATAGATATGTATACATCCCAATTAGGGCCACAATCTTCACTGTTTGGTTTGTGCTAATTGCAAATTTGTTTTAATTTAGTTTGTGCTAATTTGTACATAAACCTACACATCTTTGCCACAAAGATAAAAATATAAACCCTGCTTCCAGCACTGGCTGTTTATAAACAACTTGTCTCTAAGCACAGTGAGTGCAAACATAAGTAACTGAAAAATTAAATGTACTTTTATGTTGTTTGAGCCAATCTTCCCAACCTCAATACATAAATATACAGAAATCAGTCACAATATTAATAAAACTCAATGATGAAGTGAGTACAAATTATCTCTTCACAACACTCATATTCAGAGCAAAAATCATGTTACAGAGGAGTGTTAGGGGTCTTGCCCAAAAACTCTTATTAGTATAGTATTGTGTGATCAAACCCAAATCTGTCTTTAGGGTCAGCATTAACCACTACAAAATACCAACTGCAAACAGTAATGCACACTCCATTCTCATAGATGATAGGTGTTAAATGCTGGAAAAAATGTGTGCAGACTTGAACCACTTTGACTAGGGTCAAATACTTATGGCTAGATGGCTGGGTTGGACCATCTCTGAAATAGATGTAAGATGTAAGACTTGTAAGATGCTCCCAGTCATGCAGTAGTGAGTATGTGCTGACAGTTCCTCCAAATGTTTGTAGACCTTGATCCATTCAAGCATCTGTAGGATGTACCAGAAGTCTAATCTGTGTTGTCTCTTTCTAATGTTTTGATGCCAAATATGACACCTTCTGAGGCCTTGTAGAGTAACTGCTTCAGTGTTTTGGCACTGTGTTGTTGGCATGTGAAGAAACAGCATATTAGCCATATTAGCACATGTTAATGATATTGCTGATCAGTGGTGCACTGTTTCATTCCCTGAATAGGAAATCATAAGTTCAAAGTCTGGTTCTTCTACTACTGTCTATAACTAAGAGTCCATGGTGGGGGAAGGCTAGTAGTGCTTTATGAAGTAATAAGTCACAGATTTGTCAAATTCAGATTTGAGAATTTCAAAGTATATAATGTTCACCAATACTATGTGTACCTTTTTGCCAATTTTATCCTCTTCCCAATGTAGTAGTAGCCAGTTAGCCAGTCCCATCCATTAGGACTCTCCCCATCATTTTGGCAATGTCCCTGACTCTATGAAGGTGAACAATGTGTATTACAATTTAGCGTGTTAGTTTGTGCCCAACTCTAAGGGCAGATTTTAATCAGTTAAAGGGGATGATGATAAAGTCTCTGAATTTATCTTCAAAAAATATTAGTGCTCTAGCGTTACCTTGCACAATCAAAGTATAAAACATTCAGAACTTTTTTTTTTCCATTTGAGTTCATCCATCCATCCATCCATTATCACACCCGCTTAATCCTTATCAGGGTCGTGGTTAGTCCCCTACCCCCTCAGGTGCAGGGTAGGGCATTACACTATTCAACTAAGCCCAGGACATGGGTGCATTTGAGTTCAGTAGATATCAAATAATTTAGTTAGTTAATAGAACATTAATGATGATTTCAATCCATTCATTCATCTATTCTTCTGTCATCTTAACTGATTAATCCAGCTCAGTGTTGTGTTCAAGGGTTGAGTCCCCACACCCCTCCACTGGGCACTTGGCACAGCATTCCACTATTTATTAGCTTAAGTCAAGATAGGGTGCCCAACCTATCACTTGTAATGGTGATTTCTCATTCTCTTACCTTGTTATTTGGAATTCAGGTCTAAATTCAGGTTAAACTTTTAGGCAAGCAGTGCACATTGCACATATTCATACCACCCTAAAGAGTATAATCAGACTGCAGGAAGGCTTGTCTTGTTCAGAGGTTAGTCTCTGAGGCTCTAGAAGTCATAGACATCACCATTAATCAAAGGGAAATTTATCATAGTGGCCTCATTATGGTTTCTCTATTCTACCTTTTAGTCTCTGACCATATTACACACTTCACATTTATCATTCCACATGCGTTTTTCAGTGACGGCTGCACAGAAGTTTTGGGGTTTTAAACACCAAAAAACATTACAGTGGTAACCCTACTTACAAGCATCCCTTCTAACGAGTATTCCAGGTAACGAGTCAAGATCTCGGAATATTTTTGTTCCAGGTAACGAGTAATATTCCAGCTAACGAGTAGTGTAAATTTCTTCAAGTATGCCAAACCACTATGGGGCGCTGCGGTCGTAGCATCTCCTAGATGCTACCGTAGAAGAAGAGGTCAGTCAATACAAAGTGAAGGTGCCTGTTGAAAGTGACGCTAAGGTAGCAAAAGGTAGTGAACAAGAAACTTAGATACATTTTACTTTTACTTTTCATATGATAAGTGTAAAAATTCAGCCGCCAGCCTACACGAGCACCGTCGGTCTCCCTCTCATTAGCAGCCAGCCTACACGAGTCTCGTCGTCGTCTTGTTTATTTTGTTAAAAACCCATATAAACACATTATTTAGCATATTAAAGTATACTGTATATTGGCCGGCTGACACGGATTAATCAGTTTTACATGTATTCTTATGGGGAAAATGCATCCAGCTAACGAGCATTCCAGCTAACTAGCTCAGCTCCTGCACGGATTAAACTCGTAAGTAGGGTTACCACTGTACTTGTATGATCATTTCTAGACACACTAGTTAGTCTCAATGCTTGTCTAAGATCCAACTTACGCATTATATTCTCATTATACTGTTTCATACCCTTTTCTGATATCCTACAGATGTAGTAATATCTGCAAAGATCCAACCAAACCAAAGATAACTTTCATATTATCACATTACAATGTGTTACATTGTGACACATCAGATGTGAGAAAATCATTCAGAGAATATTAATATTCCATATTTATGCCTTCATTTATATATAGATAGATAGCATAGCAAAGAAATATCAAAAAGCACTTCTCCTTTACTTCTCAGTATTTTCTCCTACACTGAGATCAGATGGAAATGCAAAGTAGACTTGATCTTAAGTCTCCTGTTGCTCAAATATCTCTCCTGAGAAAAAGATCTCAGTAATCTCATGTATCTCCTCTTGAGCTTTAGTGCAAATCTCAAATCTAAAGTCTCGCTTGTGGTCATATTTGCTCAGATAATTATGTCCATGTTTACCAAAGAGAGTGACCTCAATAATTATGTTATAAGTAAATAATGTTAATACTTAGTACTAGTAAATACTAGTACAACTCTATTTTTTTTTTTGCATTTGTACTTTCCCACTATTGTAAGTCGCTTTTGGATAAAAGCGTCCACTAAATGCAATGTAATGTAATGTAATACTTACACAACCAGTTCTCATCAGAGATTAAGAATTTTCTCAGTTTTTGATGCTAACTATATATTTTTCTCATGCTATTTCATTTTTTGCCATACAATTTTAGTAAAATCTCCACAAAGTTGATGAGTCATTATAGAGCAGTATTGGAGCAATAAAAATTATCACAAAATGTCCAGTTACCACCAGCTTAGTTGAATTGGTGTCCAGAAATACAGCATTTAAGCATATAAACACATCGAGGAATAACATTAGACATCATGTAGCACTGTAATATGCACAAGTTTTCTATTAAGAAAAGTAATCAAAAATAAGATGTAATTAATGGAAACTAACAAACATGCTATAAATACCTAACTACATAGATTAGAAGTGACTTCAATATCAAACACAAAAAGGTTCTATTTGTCAGGCCCATATTTGTCAAAGATTTCAAACAAAACCTACTGGTCTCATGAACTAATATACAGTGACACAAAAAAGTTTGTGAACCTTTTAGAAGTTTCTATATTTCTGCATAAATGTGACCTAAAAGCATCATCAGGTTTTCACACAAGTCCTAAAAGTAGCAGTTAAACAAATGAGACAAAAATATTATACTTGGTCATTTATTTATTGAAAAAAATGATCCAATATGACATATTTATGAGTGGCAAAAGTATGTGAACCTCTAGGATTAGCAGTTAATTTGAAGGTGAATTTAGATTCAGGTGTTTTTAATCAATGAGATGACAGTCAGGTGTGAGTGTTTTATGTAAAGAACAGGGATCTATCAAAGTTTGCACTTCACAACACATGTTTGTGTAAATGTACCATGCACAAACAAAGTAGATTTCTGAGCAGCTCAGAAAAAGAGTTGTTGATGCTCATCAGGATAGAAAAGATTACAAAACCACCTCTAAAAAATTTGGACTCGATCAATCCACAGTTAGACAGATTGTGTACAAAAGTTGGAAATTCAAGACCATTGTTACCCTCCACAGGAGTGGTTGACCAACAAAGACCACTCCAGGAGCAAGGCGCGTAATAGTCAGCGAGGTCACAAAGGACCCCAGGGTAACTTCTAAGCAACTAAAGGCCTCTTTCACATTGGCTAATGTTAATCTTCATGAGTCCACCATCAGGAGAACACTGAACAACAATGGCGTGCATGGCAGGGTTGTAAGGAGAAAACCACTGCTCTCCAAAAAAAAACATTGCTGCTCATCTGCAGTTTGCTAAAGATCACGTGGACAAGCCAGAAGACTATTGGAAGAATGGTTTGTGGACTGAAACTCAAGAGAAGGTGGGTCATGCAGCAAGACAACGACTCTAAGTAAACAAGTCATTCTACCCAAGAATGTTTAAAGAACAGTTACCAGAAATGTTTAGTTACAGTTATTGCTGCAAAGGGGGGTCATACCAGATAATGAAAGCAAAGGTTCACATACTTTTGCCTCTCACAAATATGTCATATTGGATCATTTTCCTCATTAAATAAATGACCAAGTATAATATTTTGTCTCATTTGTTTTACTGTGTTCTCTTTATCTACTTTTAGGACTTAAAGAGTTCACAAACTTTCAAGCACCACTGTATAACCCAGATTATTCTTATCCTGCAGTCTCACAAAAAGAGGTAATGGACAATAACATTAAGGCACAAAATTGTACCAGATTATTATTTTTTAAGCTGTATTGACTCCTCCTGCACTAAAGTGGATGTAGTGAATCTTTAAGGTATACAAATAGCTTACCCACATCATATGAAACATATCAAATCAAATATTCCAGTGCACTTGATGTAGTTGATTAACCAAGACATGTTTAAAATATCAAATCCAAATGTTTAGTTTAAAACTGGAGCTGTGAAGTTACCGTAATTCGCCAACAAACACTAGAAATCAATAGTCACATAAATAGCTGCAAAAAGCACCACCAAAGCTTCTCTCAGGCTGTTCAACCAAATTATAATTAAGGTCTTACATACTAGTTAATGTGGTTTATTATACAGAATGACTTTCTGTGAACATCCAACTTCTGAATTTAGGAAGCAAATTTTGGACCCCAAATATACCCAAACAGCTACATCCGAGGTAAGTGACAAGTTGTATAAACATGATTTGTTTACCAAAACAATGCACCTGCGCTGCACCTGCGCAGTATCTTTTTTTCCTGACAGAGTAAGAAGTTTGCTTGTTACCCATCAAATGCATAAACTGCAGCTTTAGGTGGTACACTGGAGTTACTGAAATGCGTTTTCCCCATGAATAGGAAACATATGGAGGGATAATTGCACACTTGTGCAATTAACTGTGGTAAGCATGCAGTACAAAACTCTCTGTCTGAATTCGTTTGTTGTATTTCAGCCCTAGAGGGTCCCTGGTTTCTATGGATACTGCTGTAGGTAGGTGATGAAAAGGAAGGGAAAAGCTATCACCTGTTCAAGTTTCAGCTCTTAAAGGAGAATATTGCCTTATTTTGATTGAGTGTATTTACAGGCAATTGAACACGTATGAGGTCGAAATAGGGAGAAGCCCCCCTCCAGTCAAAAGTATGTTTTCTTGCCTTGAAAATATGTTTAAATTCTGACCCCTGTAGCTTTTGTCCAAACACAGATCCAATGCAGCAGTTCTTTCATGTCCAAACTTTTTAGCAGTCAAAATACACGGGTGGACCAGATATATCAAAAAACTCTTTTACATATATGAACAGATTTAAATGACATTTTTTTATACTTTTATATGATCCAGCACTCATTCTGCTTAAGCTTCCTTAACTGCTTAACCAGAATGGTTAATTTGGTTACTCTTTAGCTAAAATAGGCAGAGATAATCATAGCTCATATTTTATCACATTGTATATCTTTAAAATGTTAATCTTGCATATATGGAATTTTGTAAGCCAATAACACCTGTTTGCTAGCAAAAAGAGTCATAATTGGACATTTCTCTATTCTGTAGATGGCTAGTTTACTCTACTGGGTGTGGGCCTGGTCTTTCACATATGCAAGGATTCAAATGTGCTTTTTGAGCAAATTAAGACTATTATTTAAAAACTGTAATCAGTTTTATTAGATGTCACTGGACATTAATGCTCTGAACATTATTAGAATAAAGGAAGTTTGCTTGGAAAATGCTTTATACATAGATTTGAGAAAAAAAATCTGATTTAATTCTTATAAATATTGTATTCATCTCTATTGGTTAACCCTCAGATTTGTCTTTATAATGTCAATCAGCTTACATTTTCCAGTTTTTTTAAATGAAAGCTGTGTAGCTGAAATCAATATTAGAAAGCAGTGTAGTTGAAAAACTGGTCACAGTGTAGTGTATTCCAGAAACTTCTGCAGGCGTTCCAGTCTACTTATCAAATATACACCAGTGGCTTTCAGTCTGTTGGGCTCCTTTGTAATTCTCTTAGCAAATGTGTTAATTACACTGCTGCTTCCATCGCCTGTTTTCCAAATCAATGAGGGAGAAAAAGAAACAGACTTTGGGCGGATTTATGCCTCTTCAAAGACATTGTAGGATTGAAACGGAAAAATGTCAAGTGTGCAGGTTTGCGAGGAGAACAAGGAAATTGAAAATCCCCTCTCTATTGTCTAGGTGACAGAGTCTGTTATTGCCTAAGACACCACACCCAATACAGTTTCTTAGCTTGATGGTTGAAGTATTTGCATATCTGACATGGGAGCATGAACGTAGTCAGGCATTTTCACGACCAAGTTAGAAAGAATGGTTGCTATCCTTGGCAAGTCAGGTAACATTAGGCTTGGACTGATGCATGGTTATGGAGGCGTGGTGGAGAACTGCCAAGAGCAAAGACTTGACTTCAGCCATATTGATGTATGGATCTTTCAAAAAGTCTGTGAAAATTGCCATGTCAGCTGTGATACTTGCTGTTCTTCTTTTATCGATCGCCCACTGGTTTGTGATAAAGAGTGAGTCAGTATCAATACTGAGGCATAGCGTCAGCATGTGCCCTTGACTTGGCCTAGCTGAGGAACACCTGTTATGGTTTCAGGGAGCACAGAGTGCCAAACTGATAATGACAAATGCGTTATGTTGGTGCCAATATTAATACCATGTTTGGAGCACAGAGGACAGCACTTCTGTTTATCTGGCTAAGGGGGATGATTATGACTGATGCAAGGGAAGAAATCCCTGCTGCCACATCCGATCTAGGCAAATAGAGGGACGTGTTGACCTTGTATGGTCGGGCTTACTTCCAAAGCTCTGCAAGGTAGCTCACTTTAGTGAGTCAGATGTATGTAGGAGTACTACATAAAAAAAGTAAAGTACTACTTAGAGTTATTTTGAAAATTTTTACACCTGTTATGTCAAAACCTATAACCTAGTTTGTGCTATATTACTCAAGGGTTATTACACACGTAAAGCAATGTATTACATTATGTATTGAATGGTTTATTAAATTGGTTTGAAAAAGCCAATTTAGTTTTCTTTGTTATTATTCTACTCTCAAAATTTAAACAGCTACTCCTCCCACAGCACTAGAAGTCACAATTTTTGAGGTAGAAACATCAAATTTGGAAATTTTGTAGATCCAATGGTATAAATTTTTGATTTTACTTTTCAGCCAAATTGGAATTACAGATTTTGTAAAATTCCTGTATGATTTTTCCCTATAGAAAATGAATGGCAGAATGTTCTTAATAGCTTTGACCTTTATAGCCTAACTGCCAGATTCTAACACAACAGTTTCGTGCAGTGTCTGACCTGCTCTCTTATATTACTTACCATTACAGCCTGTAAAACAGTATTATAACACCAGCAACACCTTAGCAACCACCTTGGGTACCATAGCAACCACCCAGGAACATCTTAGTGACCACCTAAAATACCATAGCAGCCACCTAGCAACACCTTAGTATCCACCTTAGATACCACAGAAACTGCATAATAACACCTTTGCTACACAATGTAAGCTATTTTTTCTTAATCAAGACTGTACAGTATACTCAGCAATATATTTACAACACATTTACTCGTAAAATTAAGAATGCTGTTGTTTTAGAGCTTTAGAACAGAAACTATTAGATTTATGAGAATAATTTAGATTAGCTTCCCCTATGATACTCTGTAAGGTAAACTACGTGCAATAAGAACTGTATGTAAGACTATGTATGTAACATTAAAATCTGCTCCTTGTATCAACACTCACAATTATAGTCCATCTGTTTCTCCTTTCACCCTGATCATCAGTAATCAGGACCCCCTGCAGGCATTATTTAGCTGGTGAATCATTCTCAGCACTGCTGGAGTTAAAACACTGTCCACTTACTGTCCACTCTGTTGTGCACCCACCATGTAAAGTCAGAGACGGTACTTAATCTGTTGTGATAGTCATCATCTAGTTTTTTCATTGGTGGTCATGGGACACTCTTTGCTGGATATTTTTGGTTGCTTTACTAATCTCAGTATTGCAATGACACAGAGGTGTTTAAAAACTCCAACAGCTCTGATGTGTCTGATTCACTCCTGTCAGCACTGAACACACCAACAACTATGTTTGTTCTATTTGAGTCCCAATCATTGAAGTACATGGTGAAGAAAGTGTGCAAAGAAACAGATTACAGTCCTATATACATAGTTTATAACTACAAACTGTAGTCAATCTGTTTCTCTGTATACTGTCTTGGCCTAATTTCTCCCTGTTCTCCTATGACTAGGACCTGTATGGAGCAGTTATTACATGGGAGGTGGTACACAGATACTGATGTGGTGGTGGTGGGTTAGTGTGTGCTGTGCTAGTATCAGCTAGGTCAGACACATCAGAGCTGCTGGAGTTTTTAAACACAGCAGTGTCCTGTGACCACTGATGAAGGACTTAATGGCTAACACAACAGATATACTGTCCCAGATTTTACAAGGTGGAAATAAACACACACACACACACACACACACACACACACACACACACACAT
>BRDA01084473.1:0-12887 GCA_036984385.1 Crenuchus spilurus | reverse complement strand
TTTTTTTTTTTATACCAGCAATGCTTCATAGCCAAACCACAAAGAATAAACTGGATCAAATGCTGAAAAACCATTAGTGCTGTTGCAGCACCACACAGATGAGTGTTGTGTTTAAAAAGTGAACAAAATTAGCATCTTATTGTACAGTTTTTGTGTTTGTAGTTTATGTTCTGATTTCACCATAAAGTTCCATATCTTAATTTTATTGCTACATGGTGAGGGTTAACATTTTTAAAAATTATTAATTTTTTTAAAAAACAAATTGCTATAACGAGAGCATAAATCAGTGTCTATTTTTCACTCACTGTGTCGGGCATATTTAAGTATTTTATTTAACTGAAAATGTATACATTGTCTGAACCATGGTTTATTAAGCAAATAATTCAGTGTAATTAGGGCAGCCATGGTTAGAGAAACTGGCTTTGGAAGAAGATGTGAAAGAACAGTGTCCCCATCCAATGAAGTGTCCTTGCACAAGACACCAAACCCCTAACTGCTCCCTGGGTGCCACAGCTAAGGTGGCTACCCACTGGTCTGGGTATTTGTGTGCTTACTGTCACCTACAAATGAATAAAAGTACTGATTCTTCTTTGTCTTTTTTAATTACATTGTTACTTACATTGTAATAAGATCATTTTAAAGTATTGGTACCTCAAATGCATTAAAAATATAAAAGTACAGTGGTAACCCTACTTACGAGTTTAATCTGTGCAGGAGCCGAGCTCGTTAGTTGGTTAGCTCGTTAGCTGGATGCATTTTCCCCATAAGAATACATGTAAAACTGATTAATCCGTGTCAGCCGGCCAATATACAGTATACTTTAATATGTAAATAATGTGTTTATATGGGTTTTTAAAAAAATAAACGAGACAACGCCGGCGCTCATGTATGCTGGCCGCTAAGAAGGAGAGGAGGACGGGCGTACGTGTATGGCATGGCTACACTTATCATATGAAAAGTAAAAGTAAAATGTATCTAGCTTTCTTGTTCACTACCTTTTGCTACCTTAGCGTCGCTTTCACTAGCACTTTCACTTTCACTGGGCAGAGGTCAAAGTTAATGACTGACCTCTTCTTCTATGCTAGCATCTAGGGGATGCTTCGACTGCCGCTCCCCTAGCGGTTGGCATACTTGAACAAATTTATGCTACTCGTTACTTGGAATTTTATTCGTTACCTATATTCCTAGAAAACATCATTTTTAAAACCAGAAAGTAAAGAACAAATAGCTTATGTTGTAAGTTGTGGAATCACTGTATCCAGAGCACAAGTTTGTGTAAATTGCTTACTCAGAGCATCTTCAGTATTTTTGTATTTATTTTTTCTAAAATAATAATTAAAACATTGATTAAAACATAAAAATTAAGGTGGAGTCACTTTTCAATAGTTGGGGGTTGGGGGCCTCAAGGACACTTCAGCTGTGGATGTTTATTCACACTCTCTTCCATTTTCTGGATGGTTCAGGGCATTTAACTGGTGGCCCTTCAGTCCCAAACTAGCTTCTCTGACCTTTATGCTGTGGCTGCCTCTAAAAATATGTATTTAGACTCCAGTACCCTAAACACTGTACTATGGAAGCATCTAAGTAGCGTTAATGTAGTTGTACCTCTCAAGAAATTTGTGCCACTCGCTACAAACACACAATGCAAGTGTGCCAGGAGAGAGATTACACCCTCAGTAGGGTGCCACCAAGGGTGAGACTCAGAAAATGGGCACACCACATGGGGAAGCCGAAAGCAAGGGAGTCACCACACTGTGTATTACACAGGGGGACAGAACCCAGCCGGGAGGAGCGATTTGTGGACTCCTTGTACCTAACACACACATTCATATATACGACAGATAAGGAAGGAAAGTTTCTGGAATCAGAAAACAAAATAGGGAAAAGACCGAAGACAGGATGCTAGAAATTGTTTAAAATAGGGAGGACAAGACCTAGGAGCATAGTGCCACTGGTTACTGGCAGAGTCTGACCTGCACAGACAGACAACGTTAATGAGTCCACACCTAGCATACTGTGTGAAGTGCTTAAATCAGCCAGTCACAGCTGAAGGAAATCACAGCTGATGACTGGCACCAATAAACCCTGTACAGGAATAAGCCAGTAACTGCTGTGACTATTATATCTATTATTTGATGACTGGCTTTAATAAGTCAGAAGAGACTCCATCCCTATCAGTGATAAAGCAGCACAGCGAAGGGATGCTAACTTACAGTTTCAATTATAGTGCCATTTCTTTGCATACTTTAATCCCATTTTAAAAAATAATGATAAAATTTGCACAAATGTACACACACGTAAAGTTCAATTCTCAAAAGCTTTTATTACAATTTTGCAAATATTGTATTTCTCATATTATTATAAGATTACAGATCATGCTTCAAATGTATTTCATTCATTACATCATTCATCTGTGTCCTCAGTCTAAACACAAAATAAATCTTTCAACCAGACACAATGAGTGTTTAAGTCACTTCTGAAGTGTGGGTCCGCTTTCAGTGGTCACCCAAATCAACACAGAAAAACAGTAAAAAAGAAACTGAACACCTGCTGTATGACACCATTTTGGTAGTAAACAACAAGTAAATGAATCAGAGGATGATCACAATGAAAATGATGCATTTATAAATGTAATAAGCCACACATACAAAATAATACTAATGGTAATAACTTACATCCCTCACATATCAAAGGAAAGGAAACCTAACTACAAACATCTCATCAGATTTGACCCAAAACTTTAATTCACAGCAAATTACAACAAAATGACTCACAAATAATAATGCCAATGCTATGGAAAGACCATTTGTAATAAACTAAGAGTTCCTCCATGCTCACTATATAGTGCACTACATAGGGCAGGAACTAAAGATTTCTGAGCCTTCTTATTATTGAGCCTTTGGGGATTAACCCTTGTTTTCATAGTGTGAGAACTTATTAGCATGACTGTTGTAACAACGAAGCATACAACCTTTCAACTTCAACCATCCACTTCTGATGAGCATACTTTTAAATTTTGCATGTTTTAATAAAAATATGTTTTATTTTGATAATGAGTCGGAATATGATTTTTCTATTTTTTTACATATAAAATGACTGAAGGTCTGAAACGACAGTATTTATGTTAGTCAAATATATAATGATATATTTGCATACATTTTGATACCCAGGAGAAGAGAAATGCTCTTTTTTGATTGGCTGGCAGGTGCCTATTAATTCTGTATAATTTTACACCTTTGAAGTAGAGCCGGTAAAAAAATAAATAATCACTGTTCTTTATCAATACGCTGGAAAAATGGCAACCAAAGTAAATATCTGTTGATTTGTAAACACTATTTGCGGGACACCACCATCTCATCATTCATCACTGCCAAAAAAACAACAAGTATCTCCTAAATAGTAACTTTTCAGATGTTTATACCTCAGAAAAAAGGTACTCCAATGTACAAATGATGTCAATGTATTCTTAAAAGACCAGTAAGGTCCAATAGTGTATCTGAAATGTACATTATATTTAATTTTCCAGAAGAAAGAAGCAGATTTGTATTTTTAAGTGAACTATTTTAAACAGAAAATGAAATGTATAAGTCTGGAGACACGACATGACATCAATACCACATCAAATGCTTCATAACTAAACTGATGAAGCATCCTTCAGGGTTCTACCTCAGTGAGAGGAAAGGTACTGACCCAGAGATGAGTGCTGTGCTTTATGAAGCTTCAGTTTTGATGGGGTGGCATTAAGATGAAATTCCAACTAAAACCAGTGTGTCTGTTTTATGGTGTTCCTGTGGTAAATCATGTATGGCCCACTTTCTCACTGCCCACACCAACTATTTTCACCCCTTGTCACTTGTAGGGTTCGATTTTGGTTCTGGATCAAGCAAATTCTGTTGAACTCTAAAATTTTAATCCTTACAACATTTCTATTCATATGGAAAATGAAATATTATGCCATGAATTTGAAGAAGTTAATTACAGTGCATTTTGTGGAAGGAAACCCAACCATAACATTTTTTGCAATGTTTTTGTCATTTTGTGACTCAAAAGAACCAAAATCATAAATTCATTCCAGATAAAGTGACATATTAATGTTGATAATGTTGGAATAATAATTCACAAAACCTCCAAATGAAATATTCTAATAATCTGAGATTTTGTATTTCTGATTTTCATGAGCTATAATCCAAACTGATCAACATTACAAAGAATTGAAACATGACTCTTTACATGTACTGTATATAAAATGTGAGTTTACTTTTTTAATTCAATTATGAACAATACTTTTTCATTATACAAAATGTTTTGATGTGGCTCTGTATTTGACGTTGGAGAGTACCCTTTTACAGGATGTTTGTCATCAAAAGTTGTAGATGTTGTAGGATAGTCTGAAGTTTGTGTCTACAGTAGTGTTGTGAATGGGCCAATTTCAGACCACCACTCTTAAAAACAAAGATTCCCAAAAGTCTCAGGTAGGAAAAACCAACAGCTGTAAAACACTTACATTGTATTGAAGATTTTTAAGGAGTTGAAAGAAAGAAAGAAAGAAAGAAAGAAAGAAAGAAAGACAGACAGACAGACAGACTGAAAAAATGCACTGTAAAGAATTAAATATTGTTATTCTTTGCCATGGCTCCAGGGAGCCCTTTTTAGGATCATATTATTTTACTTGACTGAAAAATATGGTTCTCCAAGGGTTCTTTATTAAAGAAAATGGTTCTATATAGCACCAACAGCACAAATAACCCAAAGGGTGGATGGTGAAAGAGTTCTTCAGATTGATGAATATGCTGTAGATCTATATAGAATCCTTTGCAAAATGGTTCCATATAGCACCACAAAGGGTTGCTCTATTCGTCACATTGTAACTAGAGCAGAACCCTTGTTGAGGCTATATAGAACCATTTTCAATAAGGTTCTGTATAGAACCATGTACAGCACATTCCCAATCTGAAGAATCCTTTAGGTTCTTTGAGTGTTTATAGTTCTATGTACCACGTTCTTTACTAAAGAACCCTTGAAGAACCATCTTTTTAAGAGTGTACAGGCCCTCCCAACCTTTCAGTCGGACTAGTGTAGAACCATGACCCTTCAGCCCGTCCTTCACCAGGCCCGTATACCGTGCAGTGAGGAAACCCCTCCGCCGGACTGCAGCGGGGTCTGCACGTTGTTCAGCTCCCCAAAATTCATGTAGTTGCCGTTGGACGGCGACGCTGAGTGGTGGATGGAGGGCATGCTGGCGGTGGCCGCGGAGTAGTTGCACGCATAGTTCGTGCTGCCGGGACTCGGGAAGCTCCCGAAGGCCGGGTACGCTCCGTAGGGGAAGGGGCTCACGCCCATACTGCACGAGCCGCCGTACGCCGCCGCCGCGTCCGCGAGACACGGCTTCCCGTCGCGCACCAGCACCGGCACGGACACGCGGCGCGGCGCGCCCAGCCCTGCCGCCTCCAGCGCGCGCTCCTGCCGCTGCCGCTTGCACTTGTACCGGCGGTTCTGGAACCAGATCTTGACCTGCGTGGAGGTGAGGCGCAGCGCGCCGGCCAGGTGCTCGCGCTCGGCCGCGGACAGGTAGCGCTGCTGAGTGAAGCGCCGCTCGAGCTCGCACACCTGAGCCTGAGAGAAGAGCACGCGCGGTTTCCTCCTCTTCCGCGGAGCAGCGCGTGTCGAGCTGGGCGCTCTGGGCTGCTCATCCGCGGGGGGGCAACTGGAGGCTAGAAAGACAGAGTTTTTAATTTATTTTTCTTTACTTCATTCTCACCTGCTTTTCATTTCAGTCACATCATATCAATACAGGTGAACTTCGGCACAATATTAGGTTTATCTGACAAGGGGTTTAAGCCTAGTCCTGCCCTACACAGTTTCAAAAGAGAGTTTACATGAGTAAAATTAGGATAAGTTTAAATCTGGGAAACTGGCCCAATACTTTAGCATAGTACAATGTGGCTAGAATAAATAATTGTAGCTATTATTATTATTATTATTATTATTATTATTATTATTATTATTATTATTATTATTCCATAAAACATCAAACTTGTCCAATGGGGAAAAAATCAGCATAACATTTCTGTTGGACAATCTTCAATGTCAAATTGATTAAAGGTAAAACAATATTTTGGAGTGTTTTAGAGGTTGGATTGAGGAAGAGTTTCAACTTTGCATTAATTAGCTCTTAATTTCCCCAGACAAGACAAATACTCTTTTCTGATTGGATGGAAGGGGGAATGAATTTTGTATAACAGGACACATCTGACATAATTCAGGTAAAAGTTTAATTACTGTTTGATTTCAATGCTGTGGAAACTTTCAGTGGTAAGCAAAACAACCTCAGTACATATCAGTCAAGCTGTGATAGAGTCTCTATACAACAACAGACATTAACAAATTAGCAAAAATTCATGATTTTCTGATGTTTATACTCCATGTTTTCTTTGAACACATAAGTACACAAAAATATATAATTGTTTGGTAACCAGGACAAACAGGATAATAACCTTCAAGGTATCCTCACCCTTACAAGAAGTACCATGGTACATTTACTATAGTATAACATTATTATTATTATTATTATTATTATTATTATTATTATTATTATTATTAGTAGTAGTAGTAGTAGTAGTAGTAGTAGTAGTAGTAGTAGTAGCATTTTACCATTGGCACACTGGTACAGTTTTACCATTGCCTGATTGATACAGTTTTACCCTTGACACACTAGTGCAGTTTTACCATTGGCATACTGCTACAGTTTATCATTGGCACTTGTTTACCATTGCTATGTTGGTACAGTTTTACCTTTGGCACACTAGTAGAGTTTTACCATTGGCACACTGGTACAGTTTATAATTGGCACACGGGTTCAGTACCGCTGGCACATTGGTACAGTTTTACCATTGGCACACTACACTCTAAAGAATATTCAAGCCATTAGTAAATAACACATAATAAAAAGAGTCCATTCAGTATAAGAATATGTTTGTTGTTTTCTTTAAATTGTGAGTTCAGACAAATTGTACACTCTAAGAAATAATAAACAGCAGGTCATATATTCTTACAACTTATTGCTCACTAGCAATTCTGCTGTGGCCTGGTGGTTAGGGAGCTGGTCCTGTGACCAGAGGGTTGCCTGTTGATCCCCAGGCAGGTCATGACAAGTGCTCTTCAGCATGGCACCTAAATCTCAACTGTAAGTCACTCTGGATAAGAATGTGTGCTAAATACCTTAAATGTAAATGGAGCTCCAATGATTCAAGGCAGGCTTGACATTCAGATAAAGGGAGCCAGTGTCCATGTCCAAAATTATGTTGGGGGAACTTAATTTAGCTGTGTTCATCAAACAATACAATGGGATTAATATTAAGTGAAGAAACTTTAAGTTAAGTTAAAAGTTTAAAAGTTAAGTTAGTTCAACAATGAAAGGCTCACAGCTTTTACTCAACAACATTCTAGCTGGGATTACTTATAAAGATGCATGCAAATTGTTACATCAATTTTTTAAAGTAGATCCAGTATATTATTTCTTAGAGTGTAGTGCAGTTTTAACATTGGCACAGTTTCACCATTGTTTTTACAGAAAAATGGCTTTTTGGACACCACTATGATGGTAATATCATTTGATTTTGTAAGAGGACATATGAAATGAAAAGATGAGGAAAAATTAACTGACAGATTGAATAGATGATGATAAACGTGGTAATGACTGTACTTGATTTTTGGACTCTGTTTACAAAACAGTTTTACAAAATCTGCTATCAACTAAAACCTTCAACTAAATAAATTTCCTCTGATATAAGTAAGTGCTCTATTAATCATTTAGATAAAAAATAACTTAATTATTTATTTAACTTAAGTTAAAACTGTTATTTATATGATGTTATTATTCAGATATTTTATCACTATATTTGGAAAATGTCAACTGTAACATTGTATAGTAGAAGTGAATTGATTACCCAGTTTAATAAGACATAACAGGCTTTTAATGTAACATTTAAAGCATCTGGTTACATGACACTGTTGATTAATCACATTTAAATTTAAATGGACTTCCTAATGTTCATTTGTAAAGTAAATCAGCTGTAGATAAATAAAGTAGCTGCTACTTTATGATCTGTATTATCTGATTTGATGCTGTGTTTTGAAGCTTATTGACTGCTATGTTTTGTTAATTAAAGAAATATATTGCAGTGTACAGTAGAGGGTTATTCACACTGTTTGTGTAAGAGATATTGTTTCTGAGTTAAAACAGGTGAATGTTCTTCTCATTAATAAACAGTCTAAGCTGCAGTATTCAGCCTGATTTCTCTGATTTATTCTCAGTGGCATTAGCTCTACAGAGAGCCGGACTGCACAGCCATTTAGCAGCTTGTTTGGATGAGTTTGCCCTGCTGTCCCTGACAGGATTATAAATTATGCACATAAAATCAAGTAACTGAGTCATCATAACAAAGCAGCTCTTTGACCTCAAATCATTATCAGTGGGATCAACACATTTTCCATGTTTTAGTGCATAAAGAATAAAACTACTTTTATTCAATCTTAATAATAATAATAATAATAATAATAATAATAATAATAATAATAATAATAATAATAATAATAATAATAATAATACAATATTAAAACTTAACATTTTAAATAAAGATTAATAACACCTTTATATATTTTTCTTTTTTTTCTTTGTATTATTCTTATTGTTATAATCATTTGAAAATGTATTATTTTTAAAATGTTTTTTTTTTTTTTAAGTAAACACATTTATATACAAGCACACACACACAGTGTGTGGTGAGTATATTAGTAAATATATTATTATAACATATATTATTATAATATATATATATATATATATATATATATATATATATATATATATATATATATATATATATATATATATATATATATATATATATATATATAAACATTGAGGTAATGCTTATGCAGCATTTCACTTTTGTGTATCCTGAATAATAAATATAATTTTAATAGAATAAACTTTTTTTTTTTTTTTACTGATCCCTAAATACATGACTCAACCCTCATATGTCAGTGTGTTTGCAGAACCAGAACAGAGAATAAAAAATAAAATATAAAAATGAAAACATGCATCCTGTAGTGTCCCTTGTGAAAGTGCTCATCTGAACACAGTGTATAGGTTGATGTGATGGAGAAATGTCTTTTTCTTAATGATCTCATCTACTTCATTTCAGTAATCAGATTGTGACACTCATTCAAAATTACTACTATGAGTTCAGTCTATATCAGTGCTGTAGATCCAGCTTTGCTGTGTTTTGAGAAATTTTACAAACATTATATAAACCATGGTGCAGTGACAAGGATCATGACAAATGAAACTGCTGAAACTGTCCTAAACCTAAGTGTCAGCATTTCTGTAGGTGTGCTTTAAGTCAGGATGTTTTTAGACTATTCCACTTCAGAGTGACAAAGGGCAGTTGTCTGATTATCATACTTGTGCTAATTTATGTAGCAAACTAAATAACCATATAAACAATTCATTTCTGTTAATAATATAATTATAAAAGTTGAAGTGTCATATTTTTTAATTACACATAAAGTGACATATATTAGGTCTATTTTTAATGTTGATACTGTTTGTATAGTAATTTACTATAAACTCTAATTTAATAATACTAAATTAAATATTCTAATATAACATGTGAGATTCTGAATGTCTGATTTTCATGAGCTATAAGCCAAACTGATCAACAATAAAACAAATTAGATTAGATAAGATTTAAATATATTATTTTATGTGTAATGAATATCAAACAAGACTGTTTATCTTTTTAGGTCAAAATTTTGAACACAAATTAACTTTTTCACAAATTATTTGGTAAGACACTAGGTAGTGAGTCAACTTTCAATATAATAATGCTAAAATTGATTTCTATCTTTCAGTTGATATGTTTATTAAAAGATTCTCTACTCTGATTGATTTTCATTTTCAGTAGCTATTTTCAATGTTTAGACTTTTGCACTTTAAGAACAAAAAGCATCAATGAAGTTTTTTTTTTTTTTTTTGGCGGGGGGCTTTTTTTACTTAACCCCACTGTTTTGACTCTTTTTTGGTCTTTAATGTATAAGTGTCTGCATTTTATAAATAAAAGGTTACTAGAAGATTTTTTAGTGGTTCTTCAGAATGTCACACTGATAGAAACTGAAAGATTAATAGAGTCCCCAAGAACATTTTCATGCACTATTACAAATACTGTTTGTAAAAGTTTATTTTAAATACTTAGAATGCTTGGTGAAATAACATTACTGGACAAACTCAATCTGTCTTCAAAATGCTCTTAAAACCTCTGTAGAAAGATTCTTTAAAAGACTGTTCCTGGAGGCTTTGTACGGGTTTTTTAGTGTGACAAACTGAAGAACCCCTAAAAGCTTTTCAAGGAACCTTTTTCAATCAAGTGTTTAAAAAGGGTCTTAGTCAAAGCTACATTTTTTTACTGTAGAGCTGTTTTTTGTAAATGTTTAAAGGTAGTGGTTAGAGAACTTCCTCATAATAGCAAATACAGTGAGTAAAAGTTTTTTTATAGAGTCATGAACTTTTGTTTTATGTTGTATTCTAAAGTTATGAAAAGATAATTACATGTGTCCTTCATAGAGAAGTGAAAGTAGTATCTTTCAAAGCTCATTTACTGCAGACAATTGGGATTTAAATACCTTTTTGGGTCTTTGAGGGTACATTCATATTGTTTGGGGAACACTGTAGCCTAGTGTAAGTAATTTAATTAATTGAAGTGGTTGCACAGGTTACATCAGTACAGTTACTGTACATTTAAGTTTGTATTGATGTAACATTTTATTGATGCTTTCCATCATAAATATTTTTATTTTAGCTTCTGGAAAGTGAGGTTACACAGTTGTACCTGGATGGGATTATTCATAAATAAAGAAATTTGCAATTCTGTGAAGCTAAATTGAATTCTAAGGGTTCCTAAATGATTCTTGGTTTTAGGAAAAGCTTTTAGAATATTTTAAATGTAAGTAAATTTCAGTAAAATAAAAAAGAAAACATCTCAATCAACCTTTTCTCTCTTTGCCCTCAAACGTGTCATCTGTCTTGGCCTCTTTGTCCAGCTCCATCTCTAAGAAATCCTTGCCATAAAAGGCAGGCTCGTAGCTGAGGGCAGTGCTGCCTCTCTGGCCTTTGCTGTCCTGCTGCTCGTCATGGCCAAAGAGAGCCACAGCAGAGCCGGGCTGTACGTCCATGAAGGCAGGCTCCTGCTTGAAGGCGGCCAGCATGCAGGACGAGCTGTCCAAGTCCAGTGGAGCCACGTCCCCCTGAGCCTGCTCAAGATTCAGAATGTCCCGGACTGAGAACGGAGTGGAAGAAAACATGGCCATGAGGGTCTCCTCAGCTCTTCAGCTTCCTGCTCTGATCATTGAAGAAGGTCCAGATAAACCAAGCTCACAAGGACACACTCTGCTGCTTCTGGACATCCAGGTTTACCATTCTTAGCCCTGAAAACTCACTTTTGGGGTCCTGTGGGACCGGAGAGGACATGCTGTGTGTGTAGGTGGGTGTGCATGTGGATAAGGAGGGGCTACTTCACATGTCCTCATTGGTCCGCTCAGTTTAAGTGAATAGGAGTTTACAAATCTGCCCAAGTCCAGACATCAAGAGGCCATCTGTAAACGTTGTTTAAATGGTGGGAAATGGATTTAAACACATGTCCCAAATAAACGAAGAAAGTCATTTGAAATGATGTTTACACATTCTGAATGTAAGGGTCAAAAGTTGTTTGTCTATATTTGTCCAGTGGACTATTCGGTGAACTTCACAATTTAAAGAAAAGTATATTAGTACACAGCTCAATGAGAGTCAATGTCCAGCCTGATCTCCAGACCTGAACCTTATTGAAAACCTCTGGAATGCTACCAAAGGAAGATGGACAGTCTACAAGTCATCAAACAAAGCAGAGTTGCTTAATTCTTTGTTAGCATAAAGTTACACAACAATAATAAAGACCACCTCAAGCTTATTCCATGACATTTCATCCTGAACTAGTCAGTATTGTGTTGTTTAAAACTGAATATGAACTTATCTTTGTACTAAGGTCCGAAAACTCTCCATATTTTCCATAAAGGACCAATTGTTCATTTTTTTGTAAATACATGCTTTAAATTACTATATTTTTATTTGAAATTTGGCAGAAATGTCAGCATATATACGCATCAAACGCAGACCCATACATCATAAAACCAGAGGAACTGACACTCTATATAATCTAACTACTAACCATCAGTAATAGTAAAAGCACTCAAACCGACCAGTCAAATAAATGCCACTTCTGAGTCTTATTTGTGTTCATTATAGAGATGATATTGCTCTTTTTTAACTGATTAATTTTTATAAACTCTAATAAATGACAATCTACAATGTGCTCTTTGGAGTGATGTCGTTTAGAAGACCAATTTTGGATAGATAACACTTTAAAAATGATTCTGTACCAATTCATTCCTCTAGAACTGAACATTCAAGCCAAGAAACATGTTTTTGTATTGTGATTATAGTGTTGATTTCTCCTTCTCGACTTGCATTGCTGTTGAGTCTAAGCCTCTTTAAGTCATTAAGTTGAGTTGGGTGGTCTTCTGTTCCTCACTTCAAGCATAACTTTACATCGTTTTTCAGGTAGTTACTGGATAACAATCCTTATACTCTTATGACAAAGGTATTGGACCTTCACTGTGCCAGTACCTTAGATATATAATGAATGTACACAATGATATCAGGATATTGTTTGGAATTAAGGCAATGTGCAGGGTTACCTCAAATCAAATCAAATCAAAATTTATTTATATAGCGCTTTTTACAATGGGCATTGTCACAAAGCAGCTTTACATATTTAATATTAAACAAACTG
>BRDA01084472.1:0-11763 GCA_036984385.1 Crenuchus spilurus | reverse complement strand
ACTTATTTTCCTCACTGTATAATCATGATGATCATACCATTCCATTGTCGGTTTTGGTCTTCAGGCTTCCTGATTGTATCCATTCATCTTGTTGCTAGCCATCCTCTGCTTGTTCCCAACCATAGTTTTCTTTAAACTGGTTCTTCTTAGGCACCTCTCAACACTGAGGTCTTGGGTTCAAGTCTGCATCTGGGTGAAGTTTCCATGTTCTTCGCATGTCTGTGTGAGTTTCCCTCAGGGTCTCTGGTTTCCTCCCACAGTCCAAAAACTTGGCGTTCAGTTGAACTGGTTACTCTAAATTGCCCTGGTGAGTGTGGTCAAAGATCGACTGGCACTCTGGCTATACCTAGAATACTTGAAAGCCCTGCCCAGTGTCAGGTAAAGGTTTAAAGGGACTCAGTGTGACCCTGACTAGAATAAAACCATTAAGGAGATGGATGATTTTCCTCTTAATGTATCAAAATATGAGAGCGTCCAATTGTTTATCAGAAAAGTTTTCTTTGCCATACAATGCACGCTCAGAACACCAAACTTCAAAGACTTTTTAATTGTTTGCTAAAAAGAACTGGACTGTTACTCAGTGCTCCAAAGTCCTCTTTTCAGATTAAAGTCAATTTTACATTTAAAAATGTCCTCCTAGAGTCTGGATGAAGAGTGTAGAGACACAGAATACAAGGTGTCTGAAGTCCAGTGTGAAGTTTCTGCAGTCTGTGATGGTTTGAGCTGAGATGTCATCTGCTGGTGTTGGTCCACAGTGTTTTATCAAGTCAAGAGTCAACACAGCTGAGATTTTAGAGCACTTCATGCTTCCATTTGCTGACAAACTTTATGGAGATGCCCATTTCCTTTTCTAGCAGCTGCCTACAGTGCCAACACTACTACTGACCATCATATTACTGTGCTTGACTGGTTAACCAACTCATGAGCTAGTATAAATCATCACTTTAAATCACTTTAAGTGTAATAAATATATGAAATGACAGTTTACCTTTCTGAATTAGTTTCCCTCTAAATCCACCATAATGTTCCTAAGCGGTGACCAATTGCTCAGAACTGAGGCCATTCATAAACTACAGTGGTGTTTATCTGGTGATTTAGAGTGCTAAGCTTACACACACCTTGCATTGTCTAGTTTTCCTTTCCACCTTTTTGAGCACTTGACATCTATAATAGCTACTTTGTCTGTGAATGTACTTGTGCACCAAGCCCTCACTGATACCAGTATTACTTTTACATCAAGTATGCAATAAATTAGAGCGACAGTCAGACCAACATTATGCCATAGATGTGGAAACATTCCTGACTTGCTTGGTCACATCATCTGCTGTGATGTAGCTTCCACTCCCTTTCAATTTCCTCATAAGTCACTGTGCCACTGTTACCCAACAGCACCAAGAAAACCAGGATTATCTGGTTGGCATTGATGGCATTACGTATTTGTTTTTGAAAGCGTCAACCCACGTTAATCCGTTATGTGATACTGCCTAAAATGGGAATGAGAGTAGATAATGGTCAAATTTATATAAAAGGAGTGCCAGCACCCTGGATCATTAAGCTTTCATTACCTGGATCAGGTGTGTTGGCACAGGGTGGTATAGCTCCAAGCCATGCCTTCCTATAAACGCTGTCAGGTGCTTTAAGTTGTACAATTGCACAAAGCTTTTCTAGTCCCTATTCTAGTTTAAATAGGACTAAACATGAACCTGTTGACACGTCTAATGCCAGACCTGGTCTAGAGGAGTATAAAGCCCCCCAGCATTGTGGAACTGTGTTCTGTGCTCCATTCAATACTTTTGGGATGAGTTGGGTAGACTTGGGGATTAGGTGGGGTGCCGATGTACTGACCTCACTAACTGCTCTTGTGGCTGAATGCCATCAAATCCTAACAACAATGTTTTAAAATTTGTAGTCTCAATCGAGAGACTCCAACGAAAGCAGGATAAGCTCTTTATTTATACTTATGAATGAATGAGCCAGTGTCCCAGTACTTTAGTCCAAAGAGTGTCTGATGACTATAATAGCAAAGCGGAAAGCGCCTGAGTGGAATTTAAGCCTGAAGCCAGGTTTCGCTCCTGCAGTTCACAATTATATTCATCATAAACATGACACCTGTCCGGTCCTGGAGTCACCTGTCCGAGATGCCTCGAGCTGTGATGCTTTGTGCAGGACTCAGCTCAGGTGAACGCCAGGCTTCCCAGGCATGCATACCTCCCCAATATGGAATGTGTGGCGTGCCGATCCCTCTCCGTCAGACCGTTCCTGCTCTTAGATCATTACAGCTTTCCATCTCTGTTTATGTGTAGCTGTGGCAACTCCTACAGAAAGGCGATGAGTCATATTTATAGAGGTTTAGAGGACTTCACTATTGTTGCATCATGTAGTAAAGCCATACAGTAAGCATTCAGAGGAGTGTGCTCTTCATTTAAAGATACAGTGTGTTCAGGCTTCAGAGCTGCCTGCGATGTCTCATTTTTTGTAATCTTATAGAAATTACAGATTAAAAACTCTATTTCTGCATGAATGTAGCTGCTCATATCAAATGTTTGCTGTAATGATCAGTTTGCCTTGTAGCTCATGAGTTGGCCAATCAAGTACAGTAATATGATGGACAATAGTAGTGTTGACACTGCAGCCAGCTGCTGGATAAAGAAATGGGCATCTCCATAAAGCTTGCCAGCAGATGGAAGCATGAAGTGCTCTAAAATCTCCTGGTAGGTGCTGACTTTGGACTTGATAAAACACAGTGGACCAACACCAGCACGTGACATGTCTTCTGTGCTATTTCTGTTTGATTAGTTACTCCAATAAACTCCAAATGAAATATTCTAATAATTTGATACTCTGGCTTTCATCATTTTAAGCTAAACTGTATTGTCTCATTTTAAGTGTAATGAACACATTCGCTGTAATGAAAAATACTCTTTTACATTGTATTGCTTAAACTGTAACAACCTAAAACCTTTATGAGACTAAACATATAACAATGACATTGATGAGCCTGACTGTTCACTTTATAGACCTTTAATATCAACAGGGACTTTAAAACTCTACAGTATTCAGTTGTTTGTTGTTCAGTTGAATAAACTTACTAAAGCAAACCAAACACCAAGCTGAGATCAGCTGTCTCATCATGAGACCGACAACACAGCCAACCAGGCCAGAGAGACACACAGCATAGGCCTGTCCTATGTAAAGAAGTGGAATGTTGTTAATGGTCTGGGAAACAGAGTATTCCTTTGGTACATGAACATAACTATGCTGACAATGAAGGTGTTGTCAGGGCTGGTACTTCAACATTTTTATACAGGAGGCAAATGGCCAAGTCATGCACATAGAATAAAAACCAAGAGGTTTAAGGCAATCTTAAGAGAGCTGATTGCTATGAGTGAAAGATGGGTGTATTGTTGGGTTTTGTAAAGTTTTATCCAAGTTAATTACATTTTTATTTCCTTTTTGCCAATGTAATTGCATGCCCAGGGATCTAACCTTGCAACCTTCTGGTTACAAGACCAGAACCCTAACCACCAGACCATGGCTGCCCAATGGTGACAAATGGTGACCATTATACAGTATTAGTAGGAAACATATCATGCTCATTCAATACAACCAAAACCCAACCAATACAACCACACCCAAACCCAACAGATCTAAAATTCCACCCAATACAATCAAATCTTAGGCAGTACCAACAAAGCCTCATTCAATTCAATTAAAACCATATCCAGTATAACCAAAACCCAGCCCAATACAGCCTAAACCATACCTGATACAACCAAAACCCAGCCCAGTACAACCTAAAGCTCATCCAATACCATTAAACCCTACCAACACAACCAATACCCTACCAACATAATCAATACAAAGTCCACCCTATAACACCAAAACCTGGTCCTACACAATTCCAATCCAACAAAAATAACCAAACCCTGGCTCAATCCAACTAAAACCTTATCCAGTGCTTTAAAACATGGCCTAGTACAACCAAAACCCAGCCCAATATAACCAAATCAATACTCAATACAACCCAAATCTGGCCAAATAGAACCAAAACCCAGCACAATACAACCAAAATCTGTCCAAATGCAACCAAAACTGAGCCCAAAACAACCATAGAGTTTCTAGTAGGAGTAGTCCATGTGGCTCCTGATCATGAAGTTCAACACTTTGCACTGAGTTTTGTACAGGATTCCAGTAAACTTGTTCTACCTCACTGGTTGGGATGGACTGGTGACATTTCAGTGTTTAAAAATACATGTAATTAGCTCATAGCTGGTATTAGAGTATTAAAATGGTACCCATAACCACACCTTATGACTTATTTACTGCCTGCCTGCAAGGCATTGGACTTTTCCTCTTCTACTATATGCTTTTGATTGTTGTGGTTCACCTGAATATGTCAACATGGTTAGTAATGAGCAGCAACAGTTAGTGGGGTCTAATTTACATAACCGCTTAATACCAATTAACAGCCATGTTAGCATTTATTTTGGTGAAGTATGCCTCTAGCTGTTAGATGTGATCAATCGTGGGTGGTGTTCCAGGCTTTGTTTTGGATTTGTAGTCGCACAAAGCAAGGTCACATTCCTCAAGTCTGCACAGATAGCTGCATTCAAAATATGAAGTCCAAAGTGTCAGTTGGCTGTCAGCTTCTCATCAACTTCGCCATGCTGCCTTCTTCATTACTGTCTCATTAACATGTGCATTCGGTTGCCTGGCATTTTCAGAGCTCCCAAAAGAACTGGCTCCAGTGCTTTTATCCCAAGAACTGGCAAAGACCCAATATCTGGTTACCAATTATTTTGCTGTGTGATTGGGGCCTCTGTCTTCGGGAGAATTAAGTAGCACTTTAGGGCTTCTTTTGATGGAGTTTGACGGCTTGTTGATTAGAATACAGTGCAGAGTACGATCATAGCTGAGCATCAGAAGTCTTAATGTTAGCAGCCATTATTACTGGTATTACAATGTGAGTAGTGGGTTCATTCACATGGTTTCACCAATTAGTTGTTTAGTCGAATAAACTATAGCTAATGTTTATAAATGTTTGTGTTATAGTCAAGACTGTTAAGTCAAATAGGAGTGGAGACCAAGACTTTTAGCAGCGGGGTCCGAGTGGAGACCAAGACTTTTAGCAGCGGGGTCCGAGTGGAGACCAAGACTTTTAGCAGCGGGGTCCGAGTGGAGACCAAGACTTTCAGCAGCGGAGTCCGAGTGGAGACCAAGATTTTTAGTAGCTGAGTCCTAGTGGATACCAAGATTTTTAGTAGCTGAGTCCTAGTGGATACCAAGAATTTTGAGTCCAAGTGAAGGCTGAGATTTTTATTAGTAGTTGAGTCTGAGTCATGGCTTTAGTATTCAAGTTCAAATCAACACCAAGATGTTTAGTAAAGTTCAAATCATGATCGAGAATTTTAGTCAGTGAGTGAAGACCAAGACTTTTTGTAGTCAAGTCAAAACCAAGACCAGGAGTGGCTGAGACTGAGACCAGACTAAGACCAAATTAAAAACTTTATATAATATAAAAATAAGCAGAATGTTTGTACATTACACATAAATACATTAATAAATATTTCATCATATGTTTTGTAAACTATAACATTACATAATATATACTCCAAAATTATTATTACTATTATTATTATTACTATTATTATTATTCAATCAGATTACAGATTTCATTAAGGCCTCTACAGAATAGACTGATGGTGGAGTTTCCATGTTTTCCCTGTCTATGTGAGCATTTCTTCCAGAGTCTCTAGATTCCTCCAACAGTCCAAAAACATGACGGTTACATGATTTGGTAATGACTTGGATGTAGCCATTAATATAGCATTAGATGCTGACATGGCATTAAATAACAACAGCAACTATGATATTAATGCTGTGGTTAATTCATCTTAATAAATCAACCAATCAGCAACTTTCTTACTGTGCAGTTTTCACTTGATATTGAAGGAAAGTGAATCATAGTTCAAGATTTTTCTCAATCAGAAGAAAAGTACCCTGGTATTACCATCATGGTACAACCATAGTTTTTTGGACACTACTATGATGGTAGTACTACAGTATATTTTGTGAGGGTTTGTGGTTTAGGTGGGTTTAGCTGACTTCCTCAGAATACGTTTTCTCATTCGTCACTTTAAAGAGCCTTGGGTGACTCTCTGTCTTGGTATCTGTCTACAAGTACAGACTGTCTGTGCAAGACTGAATCATAAGATTATATCAGTAAGTCTCTCAGCACTCTCTTAGATAGGTTTCTTGCTGAAATGTGAACAAGTGTTTTTTTTTTACCTTTGCTATGAATGGCACACAAACGTAATGTAAACAAAGCTTCAGGCACTGAACAAAAAGCACTTCCCAACGTTAAACACAATTAGACTATCTTTTGAGACCAACCTGATCAAGTTAAAACCCCAAATGAACACTTATGTCTGTACCTCACAGTCAATGTTATAATCTTTTGACACAATTATAATTAAAAAACTAAGATTCAACCAAAGGTTTTAATCATTAGCCTGGCAAAACACACCACACTGTACCAAAAAGAGTCCTTGTGGAAGACTCCTAATGTCACATGTGCTGACCGCTGTAATGTGGCTTTAATTGGATGAGTGTCTGCATACATGTAAATTATATTTCGCTCATAATTCAGTGAAACAAAGAGGAAAATTCCTTGTGAAAACATTTTATTGTTATTTGAATTTCATTTTGTGCAAATGTAGTTGCAAATTAGACGTTTAGGTTTGGTTTAGATTTTGGGTTTGGATTGATGTGGCTGGTTTTTGAGTTTGAATTGTTTTGGTTTGCTTTTGGGATTTAGATTAGTTTGGTTTTTAGGGTTTGGATTAGTTTGGCTTTTGAGGTTTTAATTAGTTTGGTTTTTAGTTTTTGGATTAGTTTGGTTTGCTTATGGGATCTGAATTAGTTTGGTTTTTAGTTTTTAGATTAATTTAGTCTGTTTTTGCGATTTGGATTAGTTTGTTTTTTGGGGTTTGGTTTAGTTTGGTTTTGGGGGTTGGATTAGTTTGGTTTGCTTATGGGATTTGGATTAGTTTGGTTTTTAGTTTTTAATTAATTTAGTCTGTTTTGTGATTTGGATTAGTTAGTTTTTTTGGGGTTTGGTTTAGTTTGGTTTTGGGGGTTGGATTAGTTTGATTTTTAGTTTTTGGATTAGTTTGGTTTGCTTTTGGGATTTGGATTAGTATGTTTTTTGGGGGTTTGGGGTTTGCATTAGTTTGTTTTTTGGGGTTTGGATTAGACTTTTAAAGCAACACTTTTTTGTCATGTGAAAGTCAAATCCATTGACTAAAAAGGGGAAAATAAAGTAAACAGTCAGGGCAGGGTAACCTTTACGAAATACCAGAGTTTTACTGGCAGAGTATTGTCTGCACAGGCAGAACTGCAAGACACTTTTCTGAGGAACATCCAGCATTGAGCCAATAAAAAGCCCAGTCACCATTGTAAAGAGTCACAGCTGACCAGTGCATGACTAGTGCTGACCAATCCTGAAAAGAGATTGCTCGAAAGGGGCACACAGCCAATAAGAAACAAGTGATCACCTTAATGATTAGAGGGCAGGGTTTAGCCAATAACAAGCCTGGAGACCACCTCTAGGGGAGAACCACAAAACATCATCAGAATTTAGTTTGACTTTGTAACTTGTTTGACCAATAGCATGACTTGCTTGATTCTCAACACAGTAACTTGACACTTGCTTGAGACTTGAAAGTTAACACTTGAGACTTGCACATGTGGGACGTATTACTACCTCTGTTAAATAGTACAACATGACTGTAACTCTTCTAATGGTTACACCACTTTAAAACCATTTGAATTCAAATAATCAGTGACTGCCTGAGGGGACAACACTTGATGGAAAAATATTTTAGACATTCACAATATGTTTAGAAATACTTTCGGATTGAAAATGTTTTTCGGTTGACAGCATTCTGTAATTTTACTCATTAATTCTTTTTCATTATTTACAACAATCAGATTCATTCTGCAAACAATTCAGTCCATAGCATATTTTTAATAAGATTATTATTATTATTATTATTATAGGGTTTCACTCAAATTGTGATCAAAATACTAGTGCATCTCCAAAACTCATATAATTTAATTCAAAAAGGTAAACTGACATTTTATATTCATTAAATGTAAAGTGACCTACATAGTTATATCAGAATATTATGAAAATTTGCCTATTAGTGGGAATACCCATTTGGCTTGGATTGTTCACTCAATGTATGAGAAGTCCATTCTTGGTACACCTTCCATACAGCAGCTCTATAACATCCCACATATTCTGAGATGCTGCCACCACCATGTTTCATGCATTCTCCAGCCCAAAATTCACCCCGCCCACTATGGACTTCAATCTCAAGGGGGGCATGGCAGAGTGTTGGAGGGAGGCAGGATGGGGGCACGCAAAGCATTTGTGCTTAGGGCACCCACATGCCTAGCACCGGCCCTGTACCCTATTATCATGTCATTTTATGATTACATGATGTTCATATAACACCAGGATTAGTCATAGTATTCTGAAATGTCACTTTGTGTGTAATGATTATAAAATAACAGTTTACATTTGTTTAATTAAATTAAGAAACCTATGCTTTAAGATGCACTGGTAAAAATACTCTCCATGTGACTACTTTTGGTCAGTATTACATGGCTTAACATCAGCAACTGAGGATGTCCACTATCAAAACCATATGCTGACATCTAAGAAGATCTAAGAAGTCATCTGTGTAATTGGTCAGTTAGGTAATAAGCCCACAGAGAAGGATAATTGACCAAGAGTGGGACATGGATAATGAAGTTCCTCATAATGTCAACAAAAGGCCTCTGTTTGGCCAAGTTGATCATTTGCAGACTTTGTAGATTTCACGGCTACATCTTGGCTTCTTTGTGAAGCCAACTGTACCTCACAAAGGCCTCATCTATATTTATCCATTTTAAAGTGAAAAACTGCCCCGCATTTTTTTCCCTTCCTTTAACAAATGGCTATACAGTTGTATCTTATCTGTGTCCACTGTTCTCTCTAAAAAAATTTAAGTTGTGTGAAATAGTTCAATGACATATCAGACCTTGAACCTCCCGGCCCCGAGCTGCTAGAGCAGGATCTGCACCTTCATAATTAGCCATTATTTCTGAACACAGACAAGAAAGTGTTTTGGCCAAAGACCAGCAATTTGGGTTTTCTGTGATCATCCAAGCTTCATGTTGATCTCCTGGAGAGAAGCATTCAGATCCAGCCCACTAAACTTCCTCCTGGGTTCTTTTACTTGACTCTGCATCATCAGGTTGCAAGTGTTAGTCATGCTTTAATCCTCTCTTTAGGCCATACAGCAGCAGATCCATTACAGACTAAGTCCATGTTTTATTGAATTGTTTGGCCATGTGTGGTTGGTGTCTTCAGTGAGAATTGGCTGTTCATAAGCATGCTGTCATAAGTGTAAGTCTTGAGATCAGGGCGTGTTGTGGAATTTGATTGAGAGTACGAGGAGGAGTGAATTTCTCTGAACTGAGTCATAGTGTCATATTAACAGTGACTGGTCGCAAGAGAGCCCCCCCCTACCGACCCCCCCCCCAGTCACAGTGGTAGTGTCGTAACTGCAGAATGCCCCGTCAGCAAGTTTATAGTCTCTACATCATCTGAACTCCAAGATTTCTGAAAGAATGTCTGGAACCTTCATGATAATTCCTTTTGTTTGTTTGGTTTACTTCGGTTTGGGGGTTTATTTTATTTTGTTTTTGGTTTGGCTTTTGGGTTTGGTTTGGTTCACTTTGGTTCTTATGATTGGTTTGGTTTATTCTTGCGTTTGGTTCACTTTGGTTTTTGGGTTTATTTTGTTTTTTTATTTTGTTTTACTTTGTTTCTTGGGATTGGGTTTGGTTTAGTTTGATTTTTGAGTTTGGGTCACTTTGATCTTGGGTTTGGTTTAATTTGGTTTTTGTGTTTGGTTCACTTTGGTTATTATGATTGGTTTGGTTTATTCTTGGGTTTGGTTCACTTTGGGTTTTGGTTTGTTTTGGTTTTGAGTTTATTTTGGCTTTTGAGTTTGGTTTGGTTTAGCATGATTCTTGGACTTTTGTCCATTTCATTCTTGGGTTTGGTTTAGTTCTTGGGTTTAGTGTGGTTTGCCTTGCTATTATGTTTGTTTTTGATTGGTTTGCAGCTATTTCCATGTTTTAATGATTAGAAGAGTATACCATTAGTACAATGCCATCGAACAGCTATTTTTAGCTTTAGGAGAACTATTAGGTTGGTGTAGAACAATCTTTAAACCCTGAAAAGGTTATTCAGCCTCACCTTTTTTGAAACATGGCACTTTAAGGTACCAAAAGTGGTTATTTTATAGCATTAAAGAACCTTTTGTGGTAACATCATGCTTTAAAACTCCACCTTTAGTCATTTCAAAGATCACTCTGAAGACTAATGTGAAGATTCAAACTTAAACCAGTGAGCGCTTAAGTACACACGTGTATAATATGATTTTAGTTTAAGTTCACCTGCTATGTTTAGGGAAATTAGTGAATACCAGGGAGTTTGTCTTGAATCTGAAACCTGAATCTCTGACACTAATTGCAGCTCAGACATTGTAAAACCATTGTGCTGACCTGCATTCAGATTATCAGTGATACTTTAGTAGTGAGTGAGGGAACACTTGGTGGAAAGATCTTTTAGGCAGCAGCTGTGATATGATAGAATTTATGATGACAATGTTTAAAATTCACAGATCACCATTATTGCATGTAGAAAAATATTTTTTTATAGATTGTACAGCACATGTACATGGTTATAGAATTCATATTGCACGTGTTGCACCAGCAAAGGGTGAAAAGAACAATTACTTGTTTTTTTTTGGGGGGGGGTTGTTTTGTTTTGTGCTCATTTCCTGATCAATTATTTGCAGTTGAGGCCATAAAAAAGGATAATATTTGTGCAGTTTCTCAAGTTGACATTTTTTGGATAATATAGCCAGTCTCAAATATTACAAAGGCAAAATAACATCATCTACAAAGAGATGTTTAATTATAACTACTCTTTATGTGGTGGTTTCATTTTGCTGTTCCCAGGTTAAAGGGGATTTTCCATCTCCACTAAGAGTGAAGAGTTCTTGGCTCAGGCTTTAACTGTCATTAATATTTAAAACAAGGCTTAACGTGCCTAGTTTTGCTCAGAAGACCATCACATCATGATTATATATCTGAAGTGAAGCAAAGTTCAACATCATATAGTCAAAAATGCATATTCATATTCTAGACCTGATATGAAAGCTGAGATGAGAAATTAAAGATGAGAGCAAGAGAAGGTTAATGTGCACTTGTCTAGATCTCTAGCAGTGGCGGATGCTGGTCTTTCAAGGAGGGGAAGCTCAATTTCCGGCTACATCATAAAATGTGTCGGTTTATTTATACGTAAATTCTACCCTCCATTCCTTTTCAAAAAAATGATCTCGTACCAACAAGGCGTCTTTTCCAGGGACTTGACTAGTGTCCTCTCAATGGCCAGCAGAGCTAGGCTTTTTTTAGTCCATAAACAACCTCAATAAACACTATTCATCACTAGAATAGGAGATATTAGTCCATAAACAACCTCAAACACTATTCATCACTAGAATAGGAGATATTAGTCCATAAACAACCACAATAAACACTATTCATCACTAGAATAGGAGATATTAGTCCATAAACAACCTCAATAAACACTATTCATCACTAGAATAGGAGATATTAGTCCATCAACAACCTCAATAA
>BRDA01084464.1:7951-31516 GCA_036984385.1 Crenuchus spilurus | reverse complement strand
TTTTTCTTTTAGATTATGTCTCTCACAGTGGACATGCACCTACGATGAAAATTTCACACCCATCCATGATTTCTAAGTGGAAGAACTTACAAATTCGCAGGGTGTTCAAATACTTATTTTCCTCACTGTACATCTGATGAAGAGGTCAGTATGTGTGTACAGTGTTCAACAATGTATGTGATATAATCATAAGAACATACAGCCCACCATTGTGCACTATGAGAACTCATCCACATAATAGCTGTTGAGTGGTGACCCGTTGAGAAGCTTTTCTATTGATGAGAGAAGCGTTGACTAATGAATGGTGCAGCAACAGAATGGCCTCAGTTGGACTAACCTGTTTACTAAGAATGCTCGGAAATTGATTCCTTATAACTGTTCTTTCAAACCAGAGCTGGAGAACTCTGTAATGAAGGGTTGAGTTTCTGCACAGTTTGGTGGTCCTGATTAAGCTCAGCAGATAATGATCAGGTTTAGGTGATCTGCCAGAGCAGAGAAATAGCCAAATTGTGCTGGACTCTGCCCTCTATTTACCCACTTCTGTTGTAAACTAATCTGGAGGATCCAGCATGTGACATACGCCTCAATTAAAATTCTCATTATTAGTACAGAGATGGCTACAATTAGTACTGCTGTGTCACACAGATGTTAATAGGAGAGGGTTATACAGATGCACACACACACACGCACACACAAGTCAACAAACTAGAAAGCATAACTAAAAATAGAAAATAAATGGGCAGAGAAGAACAGGTGGTTCATAGAAGAATGGACACACATCCATACACTGAGGCAAGAGGAGTGCAGAGAGAATGAGACAACAGACAGAAAAAGAAACAGAAGAGATGTGAACAAAAGAAATTGATTACCCAGACAGAAAAAATGGAGTGAAAATATGGGGGGAAATCTGAAACTGAATGTGGAAAAAAAAAGTAAAAAAGAGGGTAAATGGACAGAAATAGAGAGAAAAAGAATGAACTCCTTTATTGAAGTGTCTTATGTGGCTTTTGATATATGTGACAGATGTTTGTGACAGATTTATACACATTATTAAAGTAACAGCCGGCTCAGGGCTGGCACGCTCCTCTGATTGAATTGATTATGGAACTAAGTACAAATGAAAAACATTTCTCTTCTTTTTATGCTTTATTAATGGATTTTTTTTTCATCTAAATGTAAACCTTTGTTCATTTTAAATATGTGATTT
This sequence comes from Crenuchus spilurus, assembly GCA_036984385.1. NCBI lineage: Eukaryota > Metazoa > Chordata > Actinopteri > Characiformes > Crenuchidae > Crenuchus > Crenuchus spilurus. The sequence goes on along the minus strand of BRDA01084464.1, from coordinate 30,309 downwards.
CCCATTACGATGGAAGCAGAAGAAGAGTGGACTGAAGAATGTTTTAGAGAGTAAAAGGGGAAGTCAGTAGACCAGCACACACAATGGTACAGCGGCGCTCCATCTTAACTTGGTCAATTTATTTTGTTTATTTGTAGATAAGAACACAAAGGGCCAGGATATAAAAAACCTAAAACAAATGACAATACAAATGTAAATTCCCCGGAGGGTTTAAGGCAGAGACCTCCACTTGCAGTCATTTAAAATGTGAAACTGAAAATTCAATTATGATAAAGGTGCAAATGCAAACACTAGAGATAGGTACAAAAACGATAGCAGAGCAGAGCAGAACAGTCAATACACTCACTTGCTGTTTCATTAGGTACACATACCTTTTATATACACTCATTTTTCATTTTATCAGCTGCACTTATCATACAGGTGCACTTTGTAGTTCTACAATTACAGACTGTAGTCCATCTGTTTCTCTGTATACTTTGTTAACCTCCTTTCAGCCTCTTGTTCAATGATCAGGACCTCCACATAGCAGCTATTATTTGAATGGTGGATCATTCTCAGCACTGCAGTAACACTAATGTGGCGGTGGTGTGTTATTCTGTGTGCATCAGACCTATTTTAAACACTGTTAGCGCACTGTCCACTCTGTTTGATACACTTATCTTTTTGGTCCATCTTGTAGATATAAAGTCAGAGACAATAACTCACCTATTGCTGCACAGTTTGTGTTGGTTAACACACCACCACACAAACAGTAGATTTTAATGCTTTTTTCAACATAGGTTTGATTTCATCTTTTATTCCCAAAGTGACATGAATGAATGGGTATACAATGCAGTGAGAGAACTTTCGGTAATATTTTCTAATTGTAATAAGCATCTAAAATATGTGCTAGAACAGTTTGTTCTATTTTTGGGGAAATATTCATTCACCCAAAAACATTATTTGTCAGTGTGTTTCAGCGTGTATCAGACCCACGTGACCAATTTTCTTTTGTCAAATCATTGACATGGATGTTCCAAATTAGATTTTACTGCTTTGTGTCATGGAGCACAAAACCAATCAAATGTATTTCCACTGTGAAATTTCAGCTAATCAAGACATCACAGCACAACTGAAGGCAGCAGAAACCACATCTTGCATCATATCTGACAGTATGTATGTATACATATATATATATATATATATATATATATATATATATATATATATATATATATATATATATATATATATATATATATATATATAGACCCATTCCAAAAAATTAGAATATCATGGAAAAGTTTATTAATTTCCATAATTCCATAACTTTCATAGATTATAGATTCAGGGTCCACATTTTAATCAATTTCAAGTATTTATTTGTTTATTTTCACATAATTTGGGCTTCCAGCTCATAAAACCCACAAAAACAGGATTTCAAAAAATTAGATTAATGTGGAGAAATCAGCCCAAATTTTGCAGGGCATGAATGTCTTAAACTGAGTGTGACAGACTAATCTACTAAACTCAAAGCACCTGCACATGTTTCCCCCAGGTGTCATTAAATTGCTTAAGTTTGGTTCAGTTGTCTCAGTTTGGTTCAATATGGGGAAGACTGCAGACATAACAAACATATCAATGTAAAGTCTAGTGGAAAAACAAAATGTGTCAGGAGAAGATGCGCCAGTAAAAGAGATGACCGTGGGCTTCAGCAGATTATCAAAAAGAGAAGATTCAAGAATCTGGCAGAGATCCAGAAAGAGTGGAATGAGGCAGGAGTCACAGCGTCAAAAACCACCACATTCAGACGCATCCAGGAGATGGGCTACAACTGTCGGGGTTCCTCGGGTCAAGCCACTTCTGAACCTGAGCCAACAAAGGAAGCGTCTCAACCGGGCCAAGGAGAAGAAGGGCTGGACCGTTGGCCATTGGTCCAACGTCCTCTTTTCTGATGAAAGTAAAGTGTGCCTTTCATTTGGGAATCAAGGGCCAAGGGTTTGGAGGAAGACGGGTGTGGAACAGAACCCAAACTGCTTGAGGTCCAGTGTGAAATATCCAGAGTCATTCATGATTTGGGGTGCAATGTCTGGTGAAGGTGTTGGTAAACTCTGCTTTCATAAATCCAAGGTCACAGCAACAGTCTACCAGAATGTTTTAGAGGACTTGATTCTTTCTTGTGATGATCTTTATGGAGATACTGTATGGAGATTCATTTTTTCCAGCAGGACCTGGCCCCTGCCAATGGCACCAGAAGCACCAAAGTGTTTTGATTCCCATATCATCACAGTGCTTGACTGGCCAGCCAACTTGCCGTACCTAAACCCCATTGAGAATCTATGGGGTATTCCCAAGAGGAAAATGAGGGCCACCAGACCCAACAACAGTGCTGACAGCAACCATCAAGGAAATCTGGGCATAACTCCCAGTCAATGCCACAAGCTGATTGCCTCAATGCCATGTTGTACCCAACCAAGTATTGAAGATTGACATATTGTTTTGAAAGTACCATATTTTGATTGATTTGATGTGATTCTAATTTCTTTTTTGCTGCAAAAACTGAGAAGTAGTTTGGGCTGATTTCTCCACAGTATTCTAATTTTTTGACATCCCATTTTTGTGGGTTTTATGAGATGGAAGACCAAATTATGTGAAAATAAACAAATAAATACTTGAAATTGTTTAAATTGTGGGCCCTAAATCTATAATCTATGAAAGTTTAAACTTTTTGAATGGAATTATGGAAATTAATCAAATTTTCCATGATATTCAATTTTTTTGGAATGGATCTGTATATAAAGCCAAAATGGAGATCCCATGTCTGTAAACCAACCTAGCTCTGAGGGAATTCTGGCCCACTCTTCTTTACAGTGTTGCTTCAGTTGAAGTTTGTAGTGATTTGTTTATGCACAGCTCCCTTAAGGTCCCACCACTGCATTTCAGTTAGGTTGAGGTCTGACTGGGCCTTTACGACACAGTGATTCTTTTCTTTTTGAGCCATTCTGCTGTAGGTTTGCTGGTGTGCTTGGGATCATTGTCTTGTGTCTTGACCCAATGTCAACCAAGCTTTAGATGTTAGATCACCCTAATGTTTGATTCTACTATAATTGCAACACAGAGGAGTGAATGATCTGTGTTTATGATTATACAGCAGCATTTGTGAATTTTATCACAGTCTCCAAATGGGTAGAAAAATTGTCCTGAAATAATAGTATGTGTTCTTCTGGTTGATCCCAGACTTTAAAACTTGCATGATGGAGAATGACTCACCTCAGACAGAAATAAAAGTTTCAATTCAGAGTCCAAAAATTCATACTTTCCAAGTATAAATGTTAAGAGAAAGTTCTGAAAATCTTGAAACTTGTGCAGTGAACTGTTCAAAGCTGACATGGGTTGAGTTTAAGTGCCTCAGTTTAAACTGGCCAAACTGAAAATAGTGCAATAAGTGAAGATGTTGAGATTCAAAACTGTAATGATGGTCACTTAGATCTGAAACTGTCAACAGTCATACCAAAAGCTCAATGGCAGTGTGGATAGATGCAGTGGTTTGCACTGTCTGTTATGCTTTTTATGCAGTTATTTTCAACCAGAATGCAAATTCACTGGAATTTATTTTACATTGAAGAAAAATGTTTTCAGTTTGCTCCCAGCAAGCCAAGTCTGATCTTCTACAAAATTGTGTTCACCAGAGCCTGCATAGTTTATTCCCATGATTGAACAGCAATGCAGACTATGTTGTGAGGAAAATCAAAACGTACAACAGAATCTGGTACAATTATGTCTCCTGGCTAAAGGAACTAAAGGCATACTCCTTTGGATTCCACCGTAGTGACAGGAAAGGTACTGCCTTAGTAGCGGCCTCGTACATCTAAGAGCATGCATTTTTCAGTAGGAAAAAGTTTCTATTGATCAATGACACAAGGCCAAAGTATGTGAAGAAAATAGACCTGCCTACAGTCAAAACCAGCTCAGCTTAGACCAGCATCAGTTTATCTACAGAAAAAAAGAGGCCGATTTAAGTACACTCCACTCTGCTCTAAACCATCATAAACATTAAGGCACATGCATTAATGCTGTTAATCTATTTTAGCTCATTATTCGTTGCCATGATTCCCAAACCTGGGCACCAGCATATCATTATACTGCTGAATCTTGGTTTTCCTAAACTGTCAAGATAGACACCCACTCTTTCCACACTATAGAGACAGCAGCAGCAGACTGAGAGCACTACACTATTAGCTATTCACTTATGACTGTGCACCCACCCACAACTCCCAACACTATAATTAAATGTGTGGATGACACCACCATTGTAACCATCATACAGTCATGTGAAAAACAAAATTACACCCTCTTTGATTTCTATCATTGCACCCATTTCTTATGGTTTTTCAGGACATAAAAATTCTGGTCCTTAGGTCTTAAAATGAGGTAAAAACACTGAACAACAACCGATGAAAAAACTACACAATATATTTATTCATTAAAAAATATGCCAAAATGCATATAAAAATTAAGTACACCCTTACTGGTTCCATATGAATTAAAAGGGTATGTAGCAGCCAGATGCTGCTAATCAAATGTTTTTCCTATGGATTAGCTGATAATCAGCAAGTGTAAGCACCTCTCTAAAAGCTGAGGTTTGCCATTCTGGATCATTCAGGTGTGTACTAACACAATGCCAAGGAGAAAATACATCAGCAATGATCTTGCAGAAGAATTTTGTGCGGACCACTGATCTGGGAAGAGTTATAAGACCATTTCCACACAATATGAATTGTGTCATTCAACAATGAGAAAGATTATTCACAAGTGAAAAACATTCAAGACGGTTGCCAGTTTTATCAGGAGTGGACCTCCCAGCATATTCACCCCAAGGTCAAAACCCAAGAGCTGCATATCAGACTCTACAGGCCTCAGGAAGTTAATTATAGCACAATTAGAAAAGGACAGGACAAGTACGACTTTTTGGAAAGGTTACCACTAGAAAATATCTTCTTTCTAAAAGGACATGGCAGAATGGCTTCATTTTGCAAAGTTGCAAAGACTTCTGAAGCAATATTTTTTGGAGAGACAAGACCAAATTGGAGATGTCTGGTCATAATACAGAGTGCCATATTATGTGACCCCGCCAGGGAAAACCAGGTCAAAGTCATTCTTTTATTTTTCAAAATTTGTTTTTTTCAAAAAAACTTTTTTGTGAATTGAAGTTTTGTTTTTGATCAAAATATGTACTCCGATAGATATATGAGACTGTTATCTTTCATTTACAGCAATAATACCGAGTGGCTAAGTTTTTTCGCTAATGTGAGTGACACGATATTGACATGATATCTCAATAAGTTGCCAAGTGACTTTGGCCTGGTTTTCCCAGCATATAAGTACAAACACCTCATATTACTGTCAAGCACAGAGGTGGGGGTGATTATTTGGGCTTGTTTTACAGCTACAGGACCTGGGGATCTTGTAGTCATTGAGTCAGTTATGAACTCAAGTATACAAAGTATTCTACAGTCAAATCAATAAAGTCAATTATTGGACAGCTAAAATATGCCGAAATTGGGTCATGCAACAGGACAGTGATCCCAAGCACAACAGCAAATCTACAACAGAATGGCTGAAAAAAAGAATCAAGGTATGAAATGGCCCAAACAAAGTTCAACCTCAACCCATTTGAAATGCTATGGCAGGACCTTAAGAGAGACATAAATAAATTCCCACAAACTTAAAAAAATATTGACACAGGAAACTTGTGTGTTGATGTTCACACTGTTTTATCCACCTAATTTTAAGAACTGCTAAGCACCAAATGATATTTTATTATGTACTGATACACACAATCACATAATGTTTTTCACATCATAACATGCCAACAAAGTGCAGAACTTGAGAAAACTGGCACATTGACTATAACCTGCTTCCCAACACCAGGAAAACAAAAGAACCTCTGTACTTCTAAAAATGTTTGCAACATAGTCGTTCTGATCTGCTTGTTTGGAGCTAAGGTACAGTGCATTTCCAGGTTTAGTACATCATTAACTTAATGTAGTCTTACACTTCTTGTTTGTGAAGACAGTAGAAGAATGCCTACTTTTTCAAAAGGGACTGAAGAGGGTCCTACTCAAAATTTCTGGTTTCTGGAGGGGTGCATGAATTGCTTCACTACAAACTGGGAAGGCTTGGAAAGAGTCATTAGAACTTCAGTAGTTCAGCAACTGATAATAACTGCAACAACTGCTGCCTCCAGCAAGCCTTAAGCATTAAGACCCTAGCCTCTGTTTGCTCCCCTTCCATCTGGTAAATGCTACAGGACAAATGCATGTCTAAACAACATAACTCTGAAACAGGTTTTTCCCTGGAGCTGTTATGTGGATGCAGCTTTCTACGGCCAACACTACTTCCCACTTGGAGCTACTACTAGAACTGAGAGATACTTAAAATAATTAGAAATAAATTTTTGTGTAAATCAAAATTATTGATTATATCCCTCAAAAAACACATAGTCCTCATTTTGGCAATTAACTTTCTTCACATTCATTTGTCCTTTGAAAAGAAACTTATGATGGCATCATGCGCATTTATGAAATCCTGCTGATGTCAAGTCAAATGTATTTATATAGCATTTTTACAATTGATGTTGTCTCAGAGCAGCTTTACAGAGTTCCAGTAATAACAAAACACAACATTTTCAGTGAGCAAGCCAGCAGCAACAGTGCCAAGGAAATATTCCCTCACAGCTGGAGGAAGAAACTTTGGGAGGAACCAGACTCACATGACATCCACTTCTGATCAACTACTTATAAGTTTTGGATCGATTGAAGTTTCTTCTGCCCACAATGCACATAAAAGCTACTGCTATATAACACTTTAATAGGGCTTGTACACCTACTCATTCATGCAATTATCTAGTCAGTCAATCATATGGCAGCAGTGCAGTGCATGAAATCATGCAGATACAGGTCAGCAGCTTCAGCTGATGTTCATTATCATCCATTAGAATGTGATTTTGAGTGTGACATGATTGTTGGTGCAGAAATATCCAGTGCAGATCTGTGGATGGATTGTTGATCATAGGTCAGCAGAGAATGACCATAGTGATTTGAGCAACAACGGCTATGGTAGTTCAGATAAAAAGTCTGTACAATTGTGGTGAGCAGAAAGGCATTACACAACAAGGCCAGAATACACAACATGTTGAAGCTTGAGAAGGATGGTTTACAACAGCATAAGATAGAAAGCTGAGGCTGCAGTGGGCACACACTTACCAAACTGGAATACTAATGTGGTCTGACAAATCTCTATTTCAGTTGAGAGACACAGTTGGTAGGGTCAGAATTTGGTGTCAATTGTATGAATTTGTGAACCCAACCTGCCTTGTGTCAGCAGTAAAGGTTGGTGGAGGTGGTGTGATAGTGTGGAGATTATGTACTTGGCACTTTATTAATACCAATCAATCATCACTTAAATGCCAGACTATTTGAGGATTGTTGCTGAGCATGTATATGCCTGTGTTGCCACAATGTACACTTCTAATGTCTCTTTCCAGATCTGAATCCAGTAGAATGTCTTTGGTGATAGAACTGGCAATTTACAGCATGAAAATGCACCTGAAAAATCTGTAGGTGATGTTGCAGTGATGTCAACATTAAAGAAATGCTTCCAACATGTTGTGGTTATCCATGCAACAAAAATTGAGGCTGTTTTGATACCAAAAGTAGGCCATACCCAGTATTAGTACAGTGTAGCCCCCATTTGTGGAGAATCCTCAAACAAATAAACAGGAGCAAGTGTGTTCCATAGCCATGTCCATGTGCACCATATTTCAAAATCCATACCATGTTCCCACATTTTTCTGCCTTTTTGCAGTACTGTAGTTATACAGTATATACTAGGTCACAAAGGTACTGAATGTTTTAGGCTTCATCCCTTTGTACTAAACTACACATTTTAGACTTTTGCTTTTACATTCTGTATACAACATGATTCTCTCATGAAATGCATGGATGACAAGTTCCTGTACAGTGTCTTGCAAAAGTATTCACCTCGTTTGCATTTTTCATGTTTTGCTACCTCACCACCTGAAATGAAAATTGATTATTTGAGGGTTTGCTCATTTCAGTCAGTACTTAGTAGAGCCACCTTTTGTTGCAATTACAGCTGCAAGTCGCTTTGGATATGTTTCTGTGAGCTTGCCACATCTTGCCAATGAGATTTTTGCCCATTCCTCTGGCCAAAACTGCTCCAGCTCCTTCAAGTTAGAATGTTTCCTCTGGTGAACAGCAATCTGAACACAGATTCTCAGTTGGATTAAGGTCAGGCTTTGACTAGGCCATTCCAATACATACCTTTGGTCTCTGGGCTGCCTCTCTAATTAATGCCCTCCTTGCCCGGTCTTAGAGTTTTGGTGGGTGGCCCTCTCTTGTCAGATTTGTTGTGGTACCATTGTTCTTTCCATTTGATGATAATGAATTTGATGGTGCTCCGGGGAATCATCAGAGATTTGGCACATTGACACCACATTAGCTAATTGGTTTTAATGTTATGGTTGATCAGTGTATATACATTCATGAGTCATAATAAGTTCCTCAGAAAGTTGGTTCCTTATAAACAATATTTACAGTTTCTTTAGATTAATATCTTGGCTCTAAGTCATGGTAGTCTTTGTGTAGGCTATAATTTTCTACAGGCCAGCACATGTGATAGAGCTTAGCACTTCAGAAAACAAATGCCATAGCTGAGTGCACACTGAGGAATTATAATGGTGTACAATTCAGTAAAACTTAGAAAACTCTCTGGAAAAAGCAATCCTTTCAGAGGTTTAGCAACACACTTCCATAATAGCTGTCATTATTGATTATGCAATTAATGCAATTGTTTTCTTCTTTTTAAAAGGGGGCTATACAAAAATGTCTTACTAGAGAAAGATAAACTAGAACTATTTATGCAACTATTTAAAGTAAAGTATTATGTAGGAAAAAATATATCTAATGTAATGTGTAAGTTTCTTACTGTAGGAAAATGTAAATTACATAATTAAGTTTCCAATTAATTATTGCTGATTCTTTAATAAAGTAAATCTAAATCATTGCTTTTTATTATTAATGAGGAATCCAAGTTGACATACAGAGCTGTAATTGGGCAAGTTGGCAAAAAACTGTGACTAGTTCAAAAGACAAGTATCTTTGTTTTTAGCATTCCTAGATCAGATACTGAGCTCTGGTTCTAACTTAACAAATTAACAGTGTATGACCATCATGACCTCCAAGACATGGGCTGTCAGAGAGGGATCTTCATCATATATCTGTATCTTTGTGTCTCATGTTCTCCCTCTGAAATATTAATTTAGCTGCAGGCAATCCTATCTTATCGAGGGTCTACCTAAAGCTTTGAGTGAGGGCGTGTTCTGTCATTTTTATATGAATATTTGCCACAATACTGATTTTAAGGAGCCTAAGATGCAGATAACCAGTACCCAAAGCTGGTATAAGTAGTCTATAATAAATGATCTTATAATCTAACTTGTAACATAGCAACCAGGGTAGAAGGGAGAGTGGGAGGTTTTGGATTGCTGCCACATTTTTTGAAAAACCCGAAGCTAGAAGCCATCAGGTTGGGCTCAAATGCAGGTAGGAGAGTGACAAGTAGTACATAAGGGAAAAAAGCAAAAAATAAATAGCTGCCATGGCCCACTGTGACACTGATGGAATTACAGGTTTCCAGGCAGATCACTTATGGCCAAAACACACACACACATACATTCTTGAATTTCCCCTTGGAGATAAATAAATTATCTATCTATCTATCTATCTATCTATCTATCTATCTATCTATCTATCTATCTATCTATCTATCTATCTATCTATCATGAGACAGAAAAATCTGGAAAGTATCTGCTTCAGAGAAGAGAAACACAGGAAGAACAAAAGACTAAGTGCTAGAGATATAGCCATAGTCAGACTTGAGATCTGGTTACCGGCAGACTCAAATCTGTACAACCCTTAAAAAGGCCAGTCACAACTGCAAGCAATATCAGCTGATGACTGGCACTAGTGAATTCAGTAAATATCATAATTAATAATCACAAAGCAGTAATACGTTTATGAATAAAAAATTATTTGGCAAAAACGAATAACAGAATGAACTTCGGTGCGGACCCAGGACACGAAGTCAGAACCCGAATTAGAGGGAGACAACAGCGACAACCACTTGTGTTCATGTGCAGTGGTACTCTAAAAAGCAGTTCCTTTCATCTGAAAAGCATAGCCGCACCCCACACTTCCTGCAGAGGGTATTGGTGTAACCCTTATTGCAGTCTACAGCCTCCTCTCTTTGATTTTACAGGAAAATGTATGATCATATACTGATGGTACACATATCTTCCTCAGAGCAGTCACAGGTCTTTGTGGTATTACTGTCATGGATGTCAAAGGGCTCCGTGATGTCAACGATGATACAGGGCTTCCACTGCCTAAAGATGGTCGCCCTCTCTTTGGTGTCTTGAGAGTTGATTTTATCTGAATAAAATGAGAAAAAAATCAATTGCAGTATCAAACAGATTAAAAATGGTACAATCAGTGAAATATTTAGTAAGACAAACAACAGAAATGGATTCTTACCAGGATGAGAGAAGATGCTAGTTGCACCTGAAATCCTCTCCTGTTTAACATCTCTTTCTTGGGAATGTTGCAAGCTTTGCAGTCCCGCTTGTAGAGGAGCCAGGTGTTGATAACGGTGATGCACTATACTTACAACCCCCCAGACCACTTACATCCGCACAGTCAAGAATATTCACACCTGTCCCCACACCCAAACTGTAACCATCCTACACAAATAGTGTCTGGTTTTAGATATTTGAGCAAACAAAGTACTGACAAACAGCTGTATATGTATTTTTACAGATAAAATACAGCCAAAGTTTCAAATACTGCTACTGGAAGGGTTTGAAATATGACAATAATAAATTATGTTTTCAGAATTACTCAAATCTGTTCTAAACAGATAAAAAAACATTGCAAATAATCAAATACATTATATTTCTAGTAGTAATTAGTAAGTATTTCACAATGTGTGAACATTTGAGAAGTGCTATGCCCCCATTCATTGTGCAAGGTGCATATGCCTTTTTGACTACTATACTTATCCAGGACAGTAACACTACAACAAAAACATAACAAACTGAAAATCTAAGTTGGTGCATTCATTCAACAATAATTTAGTGATTACATGTTCTAGACATTCTAATAATCACACAAAAAATAATTCAGGGATTTTACTTACTTCAGTGTTGAGATATCCACTTCAGTGAAAGATGGAGATGTGCATCAAGGAAATTTTTGTATGACTTCATGACCTGATGGTCAGACCTATTTATACATTTACCATCCAGTGGCATTGCAAGGCTAAACAATAAGACACTAATGACTATGTAAATATGGTCTTAAAAGAAAAAAACCATATGCAGGTTTGTTTTTGATACAGCTAAAAGTGATGATGTAATTTTGCAGCAGTGGGCCTTACAGGGTTAAATTTCTTCACTGTGGGACTAAGAAAGGCTCCTTACAGAACTTATTATTGTTGCAAATTTTAATTAATTTTCTTTTAGTACTAACATTAACAATTACCGCTTAATCTTTAACAAATGATAAGTGTGCAAATCTTAGGCTTTAATAAACAAAAAGTGTTCTCCTCAGCATGTCTAAGTGTTAGATGTGAAGAATACTGAATGCCAAATGTTTTTATTTTTTCATCAAAATTCTTGATGTTTGATTACAAATATTATGGAGTGCGTTTTGTTTTTGTTCAAAAGATCATCATATGCTGAATGTGGTTTTGTATACGTTTTAAAGAGGCATTACTGGTGCTTTATTAAAGAATTTTTGTCAACACCAAAAAAAAAATTTTACAAAGTGTAACCTTGGTGTGTGGAGGAGAGCTGGCTTCCATGTCATTTTGTTAAATTATATTTCTCTTATAATTAATAAAGGGTTGGTTATCAACTCAGCTGTACATGGGATCTGTGGTTGGAGATTGAATTTGGAAGCATTACTTATTGGAATGTGCTTTGAGTTGAAGTGCATCACCATCAGAGATGAGGACACTTGTGAGATACTTTTTAGCATGGGAACAAAATATAATTGAAATAAAGTTGTTTAACAAATCAGTTTGTTCCCAACCTTTTCTGTGTGAATTTGCCTGTTAGTTTTGCTACAATCACACACAGTCATTACTGCTGTTCTCCCACAACTCATGAGTGGGGTACTAGCACAGCTTTCAGAGCCTGCAGACCTGTGTTTTTAGCAGCTGCCACTACAGCTCTGCTCGCAGCGATATCAGGTTTAGTATGACTTCAAATAACAGCTTACAAAATATAGACTGTTTATGATTGTTCATCTTTTTCCTGTTCAGATTTTTCTGTAATGAAAAGTTTATTTGAAGCCATCATGAACATATGTTGACTTATGACTCAACTCCGACTTCCCACAGACTCAAGACTTCACAATGGCTCGTTTAAAATAGCTGATGAACATCTCATCCACATGAGCACACGGTGCTTCAATGACAATGTTAACATGCTTGTGGAAGAGTGTGTATAAAAGCAATGCTTAAACAAAGGCAGGTGTTAAGTGTCTGTCTCATATAGGTGTAGTTTCATGGGGTCAGACATGCAGACTTCAAGTGAGTATACATGTCTGAGGACAACCTATCAGTCTTTTATAGGTGCTGGACTGTGGTGACGGTTCTGTTAATAATATCTAGAGGACAATCAATAAATCAAAGTAGCTAGAAAAACACTGTGGTTAGCTAATGTTCATTCTACATAATCTCCTTTATCATCCAACATACTTAGGTTATGTATGTACACAGTGGCGCCACCAGACAATTTTTATAGGGGTGGCCAGATGGGGCCACTGAAAAGTTTGGAATGGCACACTAACTCTAAGTCATAAGTGACTTTTATGAATTCTGTTATGCTATTGCGGTATATAGACAAGTCAATATGAGAGTTAAGGAGCTGCATACTGATATACTTGGGTTTCTGATTTTACAGTTAATGTTACAAATTTTCTGATGTCCATAGATTAATATGCTACAATTATCATTTTACTATAGAACAACAATTCTGTTTTATTGTGTTATATGTCTGTATATACATGTATTAGGTGATTCATTGTTTTTCAAATAGTTAAACTATTTCTTAAAAAGACAAATGTTACAGCTTAAAATGGAAGAAGTACATTAATAGTAAAGAATGAATTATTTAATGAGAACAAGCCCATTAAATCTTCATCCTCACTGATGTAAACATTTTCCTCTCCTGCACTACGTTTCCTCTTAAAGGAAAAATAAATGTCTGTGGACTTTCTCTTCATCGTCTGAAAATTACACAGCAGTGGCTAATCGTAGCAATTATGCTAACGCTATTAGCTAACACTAGCTAATTTAATATATTAAAAAAAAAAACGAACAGTTTAAGGATTGTGAGAATATATTTTTATCTTTTACTCTAAGTAAGTATTGTATGACTTACCTGTTAGTAATTTGGTGGCCTCTCAGGCTTCCAGTGAAGCACCAGACCTACAACGCTGCACATGGCTACTGTCTAATGCTAATGTTGTGTACCAGCATCAGGGGGCGGGGGCGGGTGATACAGCGACGGGCTTCCTGCAGTTATTTTACTTTCACATCATGAATTATTTAAAAAAAATTAATTATGCACTCTAATATAATAAATATCCAATAGAAGCATATTATGCAGGACATTATACATATGCAATTTGATGAAAACATAATGCAAGTTAATTCTCCGTGGGGGGGCACTTGGGGTGGCCAGGATTTTATAGGGGTGGCTGTGGCCCCCCTGGGCCCCCCCTTGATGGCGCCCCTGTATGTACATCCTTTGACTAACCATAACGTTCTTGTTCATCTAACTTTGTTGAGACCACCATCCATTCATTGCCTATTTTGAGTTCCACTTTCACAAGCCATTGGATTGGTTTAGAACCAGCTTCTCACACATAAGACTAATATATTTGATACTCTGAGCACCAGAACTAGGTTTGTGCAGTGCAAAATATGTTTTCACAGGTTAATAATAATTTCCGTCATGTTCAGTTTACTAAGGTTGAAAATAATTCATCTGCACGTCTTCTATTTGAGATGCTACAAAATAAGTATTGCAAATTGTCAACTGTGGAGCCTTTAAGCAAGCTTAAGACAGGAAAGAGAAATGAAAGATCAGAGATAAGATAGTTGTGTTAATAAATGTCAGGGTATAATTGTTTAATAAACAGTTACAATGGAAATATATTGACTATTGGAATTCCAAAATAGAGGTTCTTGCACATCTTTCAGCAGGGCTTTGAGGCCTGTACTGCTACAAATACCATTTTGTGCATAGCGTGCATGTTTTTTCAGGCAGAATGTGTCATATTTGTGACTGAACATAACATAAAGGAGTTAGTACATCTACAATTGCATGCACATACTCATTCCAGAGAGCATCCTGAGTATGCATACATGTCTCTGTCCACGTCTTCGACTGTAGGCTGATCAACTCCCTCAGTTCCATTGATTTCCACTTCATTTAGCTGTTTGTGTGCCTTTGGATGCAACCCTAATGAATAAATTCTGCACTCTGTTGAATTATTGGATTTGTGGTGCTGAGTAGCCATTTTGTGTAGCTTAATTTAAGATATGGGTGCAGTTATTGTTGTGGAAGCAGAATATGTTGTCTGCTACTATCATGAATGATGACTGACAGTTCACATAGATCATTCTATAGTTTTTTTTATTGCTTTTCCACAGTGGCAATTCTTTTGCCTTAGGCTAAGCGGTTCAGAGAAGCTACTGAGGTGTTTTCCAGTCTGTACTAGAAGGAGCTTGTCCACAGAATCTCAATTGAGTACAGTGAAAAACTGTATTTTGTGATTATTAGCTGCATTAGATAGACTGACTCTTAATAGCAACTTATCATTTGTATGTAAGTCTCCCAAACCATCCACTGACCTATGATGTAACTCAGGTCAAAAGCTGACATAAGTCACCCATCATAACTGAGCTTGTCTTTTATACTACAGTGACATCAGGGTTAAGTATAAGTGTTGTAATTGCCTTGTGGTCAGAGAATATAGCTCTTAAAAGCTATATTCAAAACTCTGGTTTGACCAAGAGACTCTGGAGTGGTTTTGTGCTGTTCTACTTGACAGCAACACATGCAGAAATATGACTTTCATGGAAGTCATTTGAAGATAACCTTTCCTGCATCTTCACCACAAAATTCACAGTTTGCAACAGAATCTAAACAAGCCTCATACTTTATGGGAACAAGTCCTGTTGACTGATGTGTTTGGGGGAAAAAAGGGTGGAGAATTTCATTAAATGAATGTTTGTTGTATCAGCCAGAGGTATGGAGAACATTTCATGTTTATGGAGAAGAATTGATTCAATTAAATTCCAGAAAACGTTGGAAGCAAATATTGCACTGTCTGTAAAAAAACTGAAGATGACCACCTTAAGCGCTGGTCATCTTCAACAAGCTGAAGTTTTTGCTATGACAATCACATTCTCCAGCTTAATCATCATCTAAAAGTTGTTGATAGATATTAAAGATATAGATATTCAAAATTTATATTAAAGAAATGTGCCCTCTTCAGCTTTAAGCCTTTTGTAAATCAGATAATTTTTAAAAATACATTTTTGCTAATTTTCTCCCTTTCCCAATTAACCCAACTCATAAGGGCCTTTCTCCATCACTTTGCATTGTCCCTGACTCTAGGATGGTGAAGACATTCACATGCCTCCTCCGTTGCATGCGATACGGCCACCGCCACTTTTCAAACTTCCACTTGATACACTGTCCCTGGGGAACCAACGTGCTCAGAGGAAAGTGCAGGGTCTCTAGTTTCGAATGGACCAATCAGTAGACGCCAGAGCCAGTGGACATTGTGAGTGATATTGAGAGTGAGCGCCATCTACCCACTCAGAGAGAGCACTGCCAATTTTTGCTCCCTTGGGCCCCGACTGTTGATGACAAACTGCATGACTGGGATTTGAACTTGCGATTCTCTGGTCATAGTGTCAGCGTCTTAGCCTGCTGAGCCACAATCATCTTTTAAATGCTTAGATATTCACTAACACAAACTTTGACCAGGAGTACTTTGACCAGTTTGTTAAAATGGGATGGAATTGAAAATGAAAATTGAGACAAAGCCTGCTTAGACTGTGAATATATATTCATTCATTCATTATCACACCCGCTTAATCCTTATTAGGGTCGCGGTTAGTCCCCCACCCCCTCACTGGGCGCAGGGCAGGGCATTACACTATTCAACTAAGCCCAGGACAGGGCGCCAGTCCATCGCTGGGTGACACACACACACACAGACACACCTACGGACAATTTTTAGAGTACCCAATTCACCTGACCTCCATGTTTTTGGACTGTGGGAGGAAACCGGAGACCCCGGAGGAAACCCACGCAGACACGGGGAGAACATGGAAACTCCGCTCAGATGGGGAATCGAACCCAAGACCCCAGCGCTGAGAGGCGAACGTGCTAACCACTAAGCCACCGTGCCCCCCGTGAATATATATTATATAATATTACATGTAATATAACAGCTTAAGCCTACAATTTTAAAATTCCAAAATTGATCTTTGCTTAGTAGAATCTTTAGCAGTACCTACTCAGGAGGTTCTTTAATGGTGCACATCCTTTTTACCAAAAAAAAAAAAAAAATCATTTGAGAAGCAGAAGCTCCATGCCATCTCTGCACAGAATCCATTTTTTATACACTTTTATACTGAAGGGTGTATATTTTATACAAGTAAGTGACATTAAGTGGGCCATCAGGTCCACGTCCATCGTCCCATCCCAAGGTTTGTCCTTCTTCCTCTACTCTCATCTCTTCTTACAACCTTCCTTTGAGCTTGGCAGTCAATATTTTCTAGCCTCTTTGATGACACGACTTTGACTTTCATTGTTCAAGCACTTCACTCCTCCTCGACTTCAGCTCTGATCCTTTTCTTGTGCTCTGCAGTCTTTTTTTCTGTTTTATCCATCCGTGTGCCTCTGCGCATCACATTACAGTCTTTTCTCAGCTCAGAATAAATACACCTTCCATGAGTTTATATGTGGAGTTTGTTATAGCAGAAAACTATTCAAATATGAAGCATATTTTCCTCAACAAAAATTCAACAATAAACGATTTTTATCTTAATCTATTGACTGCTTTTATGAATCAGCAAGTTTTTCTTAATGCAGAGAGAGATGGTATTGCCTACTCTAGTTCCTCTGCCTGAGCCATCACTATGATATGCAATTGTATTTGTAACAAGCAGTTTCTTCTTTTTTGGTTAAAGAAACATGTACCATATTACTGTCATTGTCTGTGTTTTGTTTTGCAGTCTGCTGGAATGACTGTGTAAATCATTATGAACAGTGTAGAGCTATCGGAAATCAGATAATATTGACTGACTTAAGGTCCCTTGGTTTTACTGTGTCTGTGATAAGCCCACTGATAAAACATCAATATTTTGTGGGTTTTTCATGAGGAATAGATTGTTTCCTCAGACATCCTCTTAAATATTCATTATGGAAATTACTTAAAAAATTTAATAGAGATTGGTGAATTGACATTTATCACTTACTCATTTTAATGACAGCAGTATGAGCTGAAATAACACATTAAAACACATCTCCATGGTAAGAGAACAATAAAATAATAGCAGCTAACAAAACTAGCGAATTCTAGCCCCACTGCAGCAATATTTGTAATATTTAAGACTTTGTGAGTTTTTATTTATTTAGGTATTACGATTGAGAACTAGAGTCAAGTTGGTGATGAGACATTGACAAGGCGTCTGTTTTTCACCATATTTCATGTCCAAAAATTAAAAGTTTGGAATTACACATTTTCAAATCAAATTTGTCTGTTCCTCATCTAACATTTTTAATGAAAACAAAAACATTAATAGGGAATGTTTCCCCATTACTGCAGTACCATCCACCCACAAGAGTCAAAGTAGAAAGAAGGTAAGGTGTTATAGTATGATTATGATTTTCCTGTAACAACGTAATGTAAATGTAATGCATTAGTCTAAAATCTTATTTCAGTAATCACATTTACTGACTTTATCTGTCTCCCGAAGAACAATATTAGTTGTGTGTGATGCATAACATAAACTTATGTATATTTCATATATGTGCATACTTGTGCTGCCTGTAATACACTAAACTGGGGCTAATGAAAAAATACCTGGGACTATACCCAACAAGCCGCTGCTGTGATAGCTGCCTGATAGCTCATATCTTTACATTTCAATCATAAATAACTTCTTTTAAAGCTGTTTTGAACTGCTTATACATGCTAATTTCTGGGTGCTCATATAGTATCAATCATCATTTTTAAGATTCATTTTTAGATTATACATGAAAGTGTGCAATTGTATGCCTGTGTTAATTCACTATGAAGGAGTGTAAGGATGCCTTTGGGCATATAATGCATAGTAACCGATGTTCTTGTATTAGCCACTGAGTTGAGGCTAATGGTTGCAATCCTAAAACAAACAGTATTACAGTGGATTACCCATGCGTTCATCACTCACCCATGCATTGGTCATTCATTCAGGCTTTGTTTCTCATTGTTTCTCTGGCTTTGTTTCTTGTTGTTTCTCATTGATAACACTCAAAACAAACTAAAACACGTCACACTAAAGCTACGGCATGCAGTGCTACTGCCTGATGGGTGTGAAAACAAATAGCAGCCAAAAACCTCGAGAATGGGTGTACAAAACACGGGCACACTCTAAAACAGAGCGTAAACCTGTAAGAGTGATGTTAAATGTTCATTTATCCATTTTATTAGCCTTTTGTATTTATTTCTCATTGTATTCTGTTTGTAAAGCTATAGTTATTCTGTATAAAAAATATTTTTGTTAATATTTTGGAGTGTCTGGAACAGATTAAGATTAATTAGATTTACATTAGATTTAGATTATTTTTTGCTTCAGTTATCTATTCGTTTCCGTTATCATCAGGTACTTTAGAACGGATTAATGACAAAAACTGTACTATGAAGTGCATTGAAATGAATTGTGCATGATTTTGGCTGTGATTTGCAGCAGGTAGGAGCAGAAGCAACAACATTCTGCAAAAGAAGTGTGTGGGTGTGATCACAGAGTTAATCTGCTTCAGTTGACAGTGTGATATGTATAATTTAAATTTGAACTCTACTGACACTGTGTTTATATCTTCAAAAACACTTGCTCAGAACATGAATAGACATTTCATTTCTTTTTACTACAACATTGCAGTCTCTTTTGATCCTGCACTCACTCTCATTCTCAGCATTTGTATTTTCCTTTCCTCTTTTCATTATTCTCTCACACTTTATCTTTCCTAAGCAATGACCTACAGACAGACACACTCCCTTTATATCTTTGTAACTGTGTGTATCTGTGTATTCAGTGCTACATGTAGTGCATAAATATGATATGGATGTACAATATCTGTCCATATGGTTGTGGACACTTGTACAGAATGCATTCAGCTACTTTAAGATGCACCCATTACTGACACAGGTTTGCTCACACACGTCATTGTAATTTTTAACACATTTGAACCAGATCCCAGACTCTGAAGTAAAACAACATGACGATAAACACCTACAGTACAGTACAAACTATAAAACTATGACATATAAACTATTTAAAGTGTTACAATGAGAATTTACAGCACTGGTAAGGAGTAGTAGTAAATGTCATGATTTTATTTTGAGCTTGTTCTTAATTTCTACAACTTCCTGCCGTGGCTTTGGAGTTCCTAGCATTGCTTGCTAAATTGTGTAAATAAAAATGATAATCATAGGATGTGTTTACTTTCAAAATTATCTGCAGCTGAGAGAGTGAGAGGCAGAGTGTGTGTGTGTGTGTGGAAAGAGAAAGAGAGCGTGTGTGTGTTTGTGTGTGTGTGTGTGAGAGAGAGTGTGTGTGAGAGACAGAAAGGGAGAGAGAACATGCTGACATTGACTGTAGTGTAGGGCTGGGACGATATAGCCTAAAATCAATATTGCGATATATTGAGCAGTTCACCTCGATAACGATAAATGGACGATAATACTAATACACACATACCCCAAAAATAAAGAATGTGTTAGGCCAACAAATACTTCACATCCAGTTATATTGATGGTACAGTTCCCTTTTTATTACCACTTTAATTCACTTTAAAGCATAAATAAATAAAGAAAATGCCCTGGACAGAAAAGACACCATTAACCTCATCAATACACTCACTCCTGAGGTGGTATTTAGAATTTACATCAAAAAGCTCCTGGTTTGTATGTTTACGGTCAATATGCTTTCTGATGTTGCATCTGTTCATAAGAACTTTGCACATAGGACATTTTTCCCAGACAACAGATCTCACGCAAACTCTTCTTTTGAGTGCATAAATTCCCAGGTCTTCTTCTGCCCTGAGTGGACATGGCTTGGCACTGGGTGGACACAGCTCTGCACTGGGTGGGGACTGCTTGGTACTGGGCTTTACACTGGGTGGGCACAGATCTGTACTGGGTGCCTGCAGCTTTACACTGGGTGGGCATGGCTTGGTACTGGGTGTGCATGGCTCAGCACTAGGTGGGCACAGCTTGGGACTTGTAGAACATTACTTTGACAGAGGTATTGTGTTTGATTGTTTAGTCTTACACACAATAAAATAGTTTTCAAATTCTTCTTTACGCAGCACTATCGAGTGGTAATGGAGTTATGCCCTGCACCCTAAGGCACATTGGTGAATAGTGTATCCTGAAACATGAGAAAATAAATTCTATAAAGTGTGGGGCCATAAAAATAATTGTAGGTCTCTGAAAGGCTTAGTAATGACAGTAACCGGCTTTTGACACAACAGTACAACATAAATTGTACAATATCTAACGATGTATATAATTATATAAATATGATTAAGCCTCAAATGACAACAATGTATATAAACCTTGTTGAGTAAACTGTTTTACAAGTTGTAATTTGAGGCTTAATCATACGTGCAGTTTACAAAGTCTGATATTTATATAATTAATCTGATATTTATATAATTATATACAGCTATGACATGTTCAGCATTGTAGATAACTATTATATGTTAGATATTGTGCGACTTATTGTAAAACCTATGTTGTACTGTTGTGTCAAAAGACTGTTATTGTTGTGTTAACTGACTTACCTTCATGTTGGACTGCTCGGTTAAAATGTAGTTTGAGATGACTCCTAAGTTTACTGGCTGGTGTTGGCTTATAATACTCTACGGAGCAAAACGGACAATGATATTTGTCGCAGCATATGTCACATTGCTCATATATTGGCAACGATCTTCCTTCTTGTATGGAAATATGCATTGAAGCACATATAACCATCGCAAACCTCCTTTAACATTCGCACTTTACATGTGTTTACCACGTATGCACTGCCACTGGCGTGAAACTGCTGGTGTGAAACTGCTGGCATAAATCCGTGGCTCTGCAGCTCTGCAGTCAGATCACTCTCCATAGGGCGTGCACTGGTAGGGCAGCCTGTAGTTACGTGACAGACAGCACGGAGAGCAGCGTCTTAAAGTAACATGAATGTAGCCGACAAAAAAGACAAAACGACTTTTAATTTTTTAAGACACCGAAAATACCGACATGGGCAAAATGACGTTGGTTATTGTCATAAATTTTGGTATCGGTAAATAGTCCAACCAAATTTGGAGTCCAACCGATATATCGGCCGGCCGATATTATAGGCCGATATAGCATTTAAAAGTCTATCGGCTCAGAACGCAGAGCAAAACACTTTTGATTTTCCTCGCCTGGAGGGCTGGAAACATTATGTAATTGCACCGCTAATCCAGCAGAGGGCACCTGCAGACCAAGTCATGTTCAGGTCACGTCCATGCAGCCTGTTGACTGAGCAGCAGCCCAGAGGAGATGCATAATTCTGAGAGCGACTGAGAACTGTGCATCACACTGCTGACCTGGGCATCGTATATTTGTCAATGGTAAATTTATAAGTGGGCGGCATGGTGGCTTAGTGGTCAGCACGTTCGCCTCTCAGCGCTGGGGTCTTGGGTTCGATTCCCCATCTGAGCGGAGTTTCCATGTTCCCCCCGTATCTGCCTGGGTTTCCTCCGGGGTCTCCGGTTTCCTCCCACAGTCCAAAAAAAAAAAACATGGAGGTCAGGTAAATTGGGTACTCTAACATTGTCTGTAAGTATGTGTATGTATGTGTGTGTCACCCAGCGATGGAAAGGCGCCCTGTCCTGGGCTTAGTTGGATAGTGTAATGCCGTGCCCTGCGCCCAGTGAGGGGGTAGGGGACTAACCGCGACCCTGATAAGGATTAAGT
>BRDA01084463.1:32017-42673 GCA_036984385.1 Crenuchus spilurus | reverse complement strand
TATTTCCTTGACAGTGGCATTCCTGTTTGAGGTGCAGTGACGTTTAAGGGCCCGGAGATCATGAGCATCCAGTAGAGTTTTACGGCTTTGACCCTTACGCAGAGCCATTGTTCCAGATTCTCTGAATCTTCTGATGATGTTATGCACGGTTGATGATGATAACTTAAAAGTCTTTGCTATTTTACGCTGGGTAACATTCTGGTATTGCTGCACTATCTTTCTGCGCAACAATAGTGAAATTAATGATCCTCTTACCATCTTGGCTTCAGAGAGACACTGACACTCTGAGAAGCTCTTTTTATACCCAATCATGTTGTCAATTGATCTAATTAGTGTTAATTGGTCTTCTAGCTGTTTGTTATATGCTCAATTTCCTTTTTCCAGCCACTTATTGCTACTTGTCCCAACTTTTTTGGGATTTGTTGACACTGTGAAATTTAGAATCAACATATTTCTCCTTTAAAATGTTACATTTACTCAGATTAAACTTTTGATCTGTCATCTATGTTCTATTACAAATAAAATATTGACATTTGCCATCTCCACATCATTGCATTAAGTTTTTATTCCCAATTTGTTTAGTGTCCCAACTTATTTTGGAATCTGGTTTGTATTTAAATGCCCTACTTTCATATAACATCACTGTAGTGTGAACTTTTTATGTTTCCATAAATTTTACCTGAAAGCCAAATATCCCAAACTTTGTGTGAGTTGTGTATAAGGTTCAGGTCCCAGTCGCTGCACTGGGATCCACACAGGATCCAGCAGTCACACATGCTTTATTGAAAGTCTCCAATCTAAGCACTAACCAGACTCTGACCTGCCTAGCAGCAGTGGATTTGCATGTTGTGTTTGGCAGGTGCTGTGGCTCCTAGCAACTACCTGTTTATGTGTTTGAAAACTTAAATAAGTGTCACTGTAAATTCTGACATACAGGACTGATAACATCAATGGTAACAGACAGAGAACATTAACAGGGTTTTACCTGGAGAATGTTTAATAATATAGATTTATAAGATTAAAATAATACAGTAATAGCAATAATGCAGTTATTCTGCTTCCCATTTCAGTTCCTTTTTTTTGTAAAGCTCAAAGGTCACACAGGCCAAAGAAGAATTTTAAATGACCACATTTCAGAAAGACCCAACTCTGATGTAACATTCCCAGGTTTAATAGCAACTGTCTCAGCCGTCAGTGCCAGACTCCATGTGTCAGTGGATTTACTGACAGACAGGAGACAGCATGTGCGGCCGGGGAAATCTGAAGCAATCCACCCACACAAGTTCCTGGGCACCACCATAACCAGTGACCTGAAGTGGGAGAGGAACACAGTCTCCAGCTCTAAGAAAGCAAACGATGTTCTTCTTGTGCTCAAACTCAAGCTGCCACAGGCCCTGATGATCCAGTTCTACACAGCAATCATAGAATCCATCCTCACAGCATCCATAACCATCTGGTTCCTCCATCTCCCAAGAACGAGCAAAACTTCAACACATCATCAGTGCAGCAGAGATGATCATTGGATGTAATCTGCCAACGCTTCAGGAGATGTACACCAGCAGGGTGAGGAAGCTCGCTGGCAAAATCACAACTGACATCACCTCTTCCAGACACTCTCATCTGGTAGAAGACTCAGGACCATCAAAACCAGCACAACACAGCACATAAACAGCTTCTTCACCAGAGCTGCAGCTCCTCAACAACAGTGCACCTCACACTGTAGTCCATAAACTAATCTACAACTGAAGTGAGCGTCCACATCTCACTGAACTGAACTAGATTCAATAAAATAATAAATAATAATAATGCTGCTATATGTTGCTCATTTGCACAGCTGTTCAATTTCAGTAAATGTTCATATCATCTGTACTTTCTGTATATTATAGTGTGTATACATTGGCTTACTGTTTACATTTTTTAGATCCCTCGGTTCTTTATTACTCTTATTACTTTAGTCATTTTTAACTTTATTATTCTCTATTCTACTTCCTGTTTATTTACGTCATACGTGGGTCACTCACACCAAGTCAAATTTCTTGTATGTGTACATGGCGAATAAAGAGATTCTGATTCTGAAGATATTTTAGGATAAAGCCAAGTACTACACAAGTCCTTTAGATACACAAAACCCCCACAAAAGCTAAATGTAAAGAAACACCAGTTAAAGAACTGAAATGGAAAGCAAAGCAGAATTTTGAAAGTCTTTTTAGGTTTTTGTCTGATCAATGATCTAATTCCGATTCATGCCCACAGAGACAGCCATAGGCTTTATTAGGGCACTGGTCATGTAACCAGAAAATCAAATGCATTTGCACCTGATTCCCAACTGCTCCCTGGGTGATGTGGATAGGGATGCTCAACACTTTAGGCAAGTGTCATTTGCACGGATGAATGCAGAGGTCAAATTCTTGTGTGTGTGTGTGTGTGTGAAAACACTGTGGTCAGTGAGTGTGTACTGTCATTTTCTTGATACCCGAGGTCTAAAATAAAGACAAGAACAAGAACACAGCTGATTCTGATCAACAGCCTCTCTCTCTCTCTCTTTATTTACTCTTCATCTTTACAACAGGAGGAACAGACGCCAGGCAAAAATCATCATTTACTATCAGTGAAAAAGATCCCTGTTAACACAGGACACATCCCTGATGTGGAGGCTCTCCAGCCCCAGACCGTCACCTTACACACACACACACACACACACACACACACACACACACACACACACACACACACACACACACACACAATATAACACAAATATTAACAACCCTGTAAGAAACAGAAACTTCAATGCTGGCAATAAGAATATCGACAGGTATTTTATTGTGTGTGTCACATATTGGGACAAATCAATTTTCAGTACCAGTAAAGTAACATTTCTCAAAATGAGAAAGAAAAGGCTGTAAGACTGTACAAGGGTGTTAATATTTCACACATAATGATCCCTCCACACATCTGTATAATCATTTGCATAATCATTTTAGTGCATTGCTCATTATTTCCTGAGAATAGTTACCAAAACAACAAAAACACAAGGCAGCTTGACCCTTTACAAAGCAAAGATTTATATGATTTCCCTCTTTACATAAGAGCTGTACATTTATGCTGCAGAAACACTTCAAGAAGATTTACAATCAAAGAGGAAGCACTTTCTACTGCGTATCCTGTGGAATGTGTAAATATTCATCAGTACACTATCACTTTAGTGCAAATAAAGCTGATGTGGAACAGTACTGCATCTATCTGTCCTGGATAATAAACTCTGACTGTCTCTTCTAGCTGACTGAGGTTTATTCACTGTATTGTCTTCTATCTGTAACTGATTAGTCTCTACCTACTTTCACTGTCTGCAAGTCAGAGTGAAGCAAATAAATTAGTCATTTTCAAAACATACTAAACAAAATAAATTCTCAAAATGTTCTGTTTGATGTTAAATTTCTAATTCATTAGAAATTCTTATAGCACTTTCTCTTAATTTCATTTGCACTTTCATTTCATGAAAGCTCAACTATATACAAACACTATATACTCAACAGTCACTTAAAACACACCTTTTTCTACACTCACTCAATCTGATCAGTGATGTTTACTATAAATGTGCACTTTGTAGTGCTGGTAAACGGGACTATGCATAGAAACAGATGGACTACAGTGTGTAACTGTAGAACAACAAAGCTGATAAAATGAACAATGTGTGTAGAAACAAGGTGGTTTTAAACGGCTGCTCAACATATAGTGGACATTGTGCCATAGTTCTATTACACTACTACTCTCATATAAAGCTTTTATATCATTATTCTCTCCATGAAAGGCAAAACTTTAGTCCCTCACATTGCTGAGAGAAAGCAAGAAAGAGAAAAAAAGAAGAGAGAGAAATAGACATGACCATTTCCAGTGCAGTCACTATAAGGATTGGGTCTGTTTATAGGGCAGCATATAGGAGGCGCTGCGGCTTTATAGGGCAACAGCAGAAACATTCCTAAACCAAGCGACACAGCTGCAACCCCACAGGCCAAGCCTCATGCTGGACAAAATCATTTTGGCCAGATTTTAGTCAAAAAAAGCTAAGTTAGCTAACTAACTAAAGTGTTTGTGAGGTAGGTAAGATTCATGTTTATAGACAAGAGGAAAGTGTACTGATGTAAATGGTGTAGTTATAATTACATTATAATATTTATTGTATTTAAAATGTGCTCCAAATAGCAACATTACCTTAAACCATAACCCTAACCATAATCCTGAAGGAGATATTTACATCCTTTCACACACTGACTTCTGTCCAGCCTGAGGCTTAACATCAGCAGGGCTGCAGCTACTACTCAAGCAAATAAACCCAAATATCATCAGATGTATCTAAGTACTACAGAAGAAATGTGACTAGTACACCAAGGCCTGTAGAGTCCACAACACGTCAAATTCTACAGCATTGAATCCAAGTTGTGGTCCCTGATTTTGTAATCAATGGTAGTTAAAATGAGCTGCTGATTGAACTGATTGGCCAGCTACTATCATGCCTACTAGTTCTAATAACCTGAAGCTTCAGAGCTGAACATTGTTGCTCTTGGGTTTTTTTTTAAATCTCTTGGGCAATCTAGAGCACTGAAGTCTCCTAATGGAATAAAAGATTCAACTATATTTGTGCTGCCCAGTCACAAAAAAGAAAAAAAGGCATCTTGGATTGTGCATTTCAGCATGTATCAACAAAGCTCTGAGTGTCTCTCTCTCTCTCTCTCACACACACACACACACACACACACACACACACACACGGATGAACACAACCTGAGGCGAGCACAGAGGAAGGCTGAACTGCTGCTAAATTTTGGGGATTCAGGTGAGGGTCAACTGTAATCCGAACCCAAACCCTACACTCAAGGTCACTTTCTATGCAAGGGCTACAGCAGCTCCTCACTCAGTGCGGTGATGAAATAAAATCAAACCCTACACAGTAAATCTGCCAGTGTTAAATCAACACTATTAGAGTTAAATTAACACTGAGAGTGTTACATTTTTACACTCTCAGTGTTAATTTAACTCTAATAGTGTTGATTTAACACTGGCAGATTTACTGTGTAGTGCCACTGGAATTACAGCAAAAGGCTTCAGAGCAGTGGGAGAGTGTGGAGAACAATCCAGACATCAAACCAGGAAAAATTACAATAAATATCAAACAAATAAATAAATAAATACACACGCAGCTCCCCCTCATTCCTCCCGACTTCCCTTTAAATCTCCTGTGAATAGCTCCAACTCTGCAGAGGAAGACTACAGCATCATCAACTCACAAACACGCCATCACTCCCACACTAATATGTAAGAAGTAAACAAAGAGCAACAGAAAACAAAACCCCACTTATAAATGTCGTCATAGTTTTGTGTAAAGTGTGTTCAAGTAAGCGTTTAGGGGTTACTGAACTGATTGAGACGGACATCTCTTCAAAGCTATTCTCAGACAGAAATGAGCTCAACTACTGAAATGGAGAAAAAGGAAGGAAAAACACCCCTATTTCAAAAGGATACAAACGTCCGTAGAATGTTTAACCATCTAAACAATAAATAAGAATCTCTACCATAGCAATTAAGTATAATTCTTTGGTATTATATATGCAGTTTGTGCTTTAATCTCCCTTGTTTCAGCAGCTTGTTTCAAACAGCTTCAAAGTTTCAGAGTATCAAGTATATTCTTAGAAAGTCAAGAATTGATGTCAGCCTGAAGAAGCACAGTTCCATTCTGCATCACTAGATGACAGCATTGTACCAATAAAGGGAAAGCGTCACACGCAGTCTCTACACTCACATTATCATTTTGCATAGCATTAGCAACAACCTTCACCCCTGCTTGCTGAATATATTAACAAAATAAACCTATATTACATTTTTTCATGAAATAAAGCAAAATGATTAAATCTGAACACAAACTGGCAACACAAAATAAAACCAAAACATAAAATAACATGAAAATGAAGCAAAACAGAGGTCTGTAAAAGAAATCAGATCAGTTAGAAAACCCGTTTCTCTCTTTTTTTTTTTTTTAAAGTCCATTTAATTTTCTTTTTTTTTTTTTTTTAAGTGCTCCTGCTCCCTACTCACTGAGGAAGACTGGTCACGACGAAGATATGGAAAGCACAGGTACGTCTGCTATCTGCTATCGCTCTTGAACACGTCTGCTTTGCCATATTTGATCTGCATCCACACCAACACAAACACTACAAGTCCTCCTCTTCTCCATCTTCCTCTTCCTCCTCCTCATCTTCCCATGCTGTGCGTGTGAACAAAGTGCTCCTCTCTCGTTCTTCCATATCTGCAGCCCTGTGGTGGCCCTCCACGGCTCTCCACAGGATGCTGGGGTAGCTGACTCCACCCGAGTCCACTAAAGTCGGTCTGTGTGTAGCCGGTCCTTGGCTGTCTTGTTGGAAAAGGAGCTGGCCTGTGGTGGAGCTGGCAGATGCTGAGGTTGACCGGAGTGGGCCATGCTGGAGCTGGGCTGAAGTGGGCTCTTCAGGTCCTCTTCGTGGTCGTCGTGTGCGGAACTCCAGGCAACTGTAGCCTTTGCGGTGGCGCTGTAGGTGGTCCTCACGCGCAAACGCTTTGTGGCACAGCGGGCACTCATAGGGACGGTCACCGCTGTGCAGCGACAGGTGATTCTTTAGGTCGTATGAGTGTAGGAAGCGGGCTGGACAGCTGGGGCAGGGGTATGGACGCTCACCTGTGTGCTTCCGCATGTGGATCTTCAGCTTGTCATTCCTGTCAGTGAAGAAGAGACAGCAGATGGTCAATAGTGTACAAAAAAACAATAATTTAGTCCAAAGTGAGAATTCTAAATGAGTGTCAGGGATGATCTAAATTTTATATGTTACTGTCCTGCACAGTAAAAAAGAAAAAAAATCATTACATCGTGTTTTTGTCCGAGGTTAGACATGATTTGACTGATGCACAATGTGAAACATGAATCCAAAGGCATTTTTTCACAGCTACTGGTGCAAAGCTAGACAGTCTTTACAGATGCTAACATCAGTCTGTTAGGATAGATCACCTGGAATACATGACAACAAACAGAACAAATCCTTTGGAGAAGTGCTCTTTAAATGTTTGTGTTTTCCGGCTCCAACGGGAAACATTTTAGCATTTACCTGCTCTACAGTGCCAGTTAAAAATAAGAATATTGTGAAAAAGTTCATTGTTGTTAATAATTTAATTCAAAAATGTAAATTTATATTTAAATGTATTTAAATGTATAATTAATATTCATGACGTGTAAAGTGACACTTTTGTTTAATTGTTTTGTATCGTGTTGATCAGAATAACCTATATCACACAGCACTTTTCACAATACTTTATGTTTTGGACATGCAATAGCACTTGGGTCAGGAAGCAAAACACCAAAATGTAAGAGAGTCTGTTACTATCAGACCAGGAGTGAGAACTGCTGCCTTTGTCACAATACTAGTGGTGTAATCTACAACTTTTAAGCTGCCAGTGATTTGTTAAACTTGTCAAATCTTGCAATATGATAACAGCAAGTTAATGAGGAGCACTAATAGATCAGTCCTTTAACTATTTATGTAGTAATGTAATTACATGTATATCACAACATAAAAAACCCAAAGTAATAGCTTTAGACTTCTAAGGTCGAAGATAAAACAATCAGAACTTCCTGCTCATACGCACCGTGTGAACCGGACTCCACATGCTGTGCACTGGAATGGCTTCTCTCCTGTGTGTGTCCTCATGTGGCGTGGCAGCTTTCCTGCACCATGGATGATCTTCTGGCATACGGGGCACTGCTGCGGAGTCTGAGATTTCCTCTTCCGGCCACCACCAGTTCCTACCGGCCGTCCAGCTTCTGCTTGCGGAGGAAGACTGTGAGGGAGAGCACTGACCGGCTGTTCATCTTTCAGCTCCTCTTCCTCTTCCTCCGAGGGCAGGTCTTCAGGTGCCTGCTGGCGAGGCCAGTGTGCACTGGCTGCACCTCCATTCTGTAACACCACCTGCTGATTGCCTCTGGCTGCCCCGTTTCGTGGGCGTTCCTGGCGCTCTGGGCTGGCTGGAAGTTCATATTTGAGTATCTGCTGTCTCACTGGTTCGGGTGTGTGCGTGTTCTTCCAGGTTTTGGCTACATTGCGGCGGTCTTGTTTCCTGCGTGATGGTGCCCGCTGGCCATCCTCATCCATGGGACGTGGAGCTTCCTCTGCCGCCTCGCCTGCTTCACCCAGGATATGTCGGCAGGCATCGGCTACGCACTGGATCCCAAGTAGCTGGGCTCCCTCCATCACCTCTCGCATGCCTGAGCTGCGAATGGTGAGTGTGGCTGTATAGGCAAACTCCAATAGGGCATCCAGAGCATCTGGTGAGACACAATCCAGCTGGCAGACGCTACAGCCTGTGCCTACGCTACCTTCCGTGTCTTCCGCACCCTCCTCTGCCCCAAAGAGCCGGCGGAAGTAGAGGCTGACGGCAGCCATGACTGAGCGGTGCGTGGGGTAGCGGGCACCACGGGATGTTAACGTGAGGTCACACAGCAGACCTGACCGTCGCTGAGCATTGAGGCGGGACAGGAGCTCGCTGCTGTGCTCCGGGAAAGGGATCCCGATCAGGCCGTCCTCTCCAGGAGACATCGCCACCTGCATGGGGACATGGGGAAGCTCTAGTGAATATGCTTCATTTCAAAACTACTTAGTTCAGTTAAATGTAATGCTTTTTAGGGAAGGAAACTCCAAGAGGTAGAGTTACAAAAAAAGCTGGGAAACAAGACTGACAAATCATGTGAAAGATTAACAGTTTAAAATATTTATGTATTTAATTATACATATTTTAATGCACAGATTTTGAACTGAAAGCCTTAAAACCGGCACTAGAATGACCTAATTATAAAAACAATCAAAATAAATAAACAAAAACTCAATTAATTTAAACTCTGAGGCTAAATCCCTTAAACTGACAACACTAAATTCATGGTCTAGGACTGTAATGTAAGAGACACGCAACTGATAGTATAAATCATGGTCTGACAAGTTTGACTGACAGATTTCAGTATGAATGATGGTTAGTTATGCCGAGAAGAGACGTGTGAAGTCAGGACCCCTGCAGACTTCATTTAGATGAGATTAATAGGTCAGGATCAATGGCTGGAGGGTGAAAACACTAAAAAGAGAGTGGAGTCTGCCAGGGAGGGAAATCACTCAGATAGGGGCAAATAAAGGAAGACAGAGCTCACATCACCTCATTCTAAAATGAATAGAGACTGAACAGGAGCATCTGTGTGTCAGTGAGAGAGCGGTGTGTGTGAATGTTTGTCAGGGAGAAGGATGTGTGTGTGGGTGGGAAAACGCATGACAAGGGAGGGAAAATGCAGCAGTGGGGAGAAACTTTACATCCAATTTTCCACTCCAGATTCACATTTTAATCAGTGTCAGATCAAAGCTGCTCCCCAACACACGGGGGAGGGATGCTGTTAGAGTGCAGATAACGAATCGGAAAGAATAAAAAGCACTGTTTTCTCAAATGACTTATGATGTTTGTCTTAGACTTGTTGCTGTGTGTTTCCTAACACACAGAGTCATCAGAAGTACCGTCTAGGAAAAATATCACATTTAGAAGAGAGACACACTCAATTTCTCTGTCTTGTGACCAGAAAGTCGCCGGTTTGATCACCAGGCAGGTCATTAGTGAAGTGCTCTTGAGTAAGGCATCTAACCCCCAACTGCTCCCCGGGCACAATGGATAAAGCTGCCCAGTGCTTCAGGCACATGTTCTCACAGCCTAGTGTGTGTGTTTCAATGCATGGATGTATTAACTGTGGAGGTCAAAATCCATTGTGTGCAGTCACAATGGCAAAAAGTTTAATCTAATCTACCTATATTAATAAGTCTCAAGATTAAGTAAATAATTAGTCTAGAGTTGAGGGGCTTAGCTGAACTTAAAGCTGGGCAATATGGCCAAAAATTTTATCACGATAAATATTTCTATATTGATCAATCTCAATAATTATCACAATATTAAAATTTCTAACACTGTCATAGTTTTCTAAAAACATCAGACTAAATATATGAAATGTTACTGTTTAATATATTAAAAGGTTTACTGCCAGAACATAATATTGTAGCGTCCGGCTGGACGTGTTGAAAGGATGGACGAGAAATACGTCTACAGTCGTCGCTTTATTGTTGAAACTTAAAATGATTGCTGTTAGCCGCAGCTGCTCCAAAATAACAACAGGCTAGAGAGCCAACATGCTAACGCTAGCACTCGGGCTGACACACACACACACAACGATCCCCCCCTTCTTCTCCTTCTCACACAAACAGATGAGCACACAGCGACTTCGTGGTCTCTCAACCGGCCCCACTATGCTCTCCCCCAATCACACGCATGTCTTAAACACAACAGTGCATTTTGGCGGCGCTGGTGAGGAGGAGCTAACAAGCAGCAGACTTCTGAACTCACTGTCAAGCTGCTTAGACGTGAAATGGATGGATGGATGGATGGATGGATACCTGTCTGTTCTGATGACGCTCTAATATCTATATTCCCTCTAGTTTTCTTCTTTCCAATCAGATCAGATGCCATCTGGATCCAAGTTGTGCAGGTCGGCCTGCGATGTTATAATACAAGACCGTCATTTGGAAAATTATATAATTTGTCATTGTAAAGTATATA
>BRDA01084463.1:15777-32007 GCA_036984385.1 Crenuchus spilurus | reverse complement strand
CATGTTTTCTACTGCACTCAGCCTAATTGTTTCTGTTTGCTGTTTGTTTTCTTCTCTCTTTTCTGAGGAAAAGGCCACTGAAGGTATTCGATGGCTGTTTCACCTACAGACCACAACTGACCACCCGCGCTGCTACACCTAATGTGGTCAATTCCTTCCGCTCCGGAGTGGGTCTTCCTGCGGTTGACACCAGACCTGCTGCACACTTACATCTACTACTAGAAATGATCGGACTGAAGCTCTAATGCTACTACATTTACTGCATGTTACATTTAACTAAGGATGTAAATCTCTACCAGTATCAGTAGTTTGATCAGAGGAGGATGGATCCCCTTTGTGAGTCTGGTTCCTCCCAAGGTTTCTTCCTCCAGCCTTGAGGGAGTTTTTCCTTGCCACTGTTGCCTCGGCTTGCTCACATTGGGCTTAGAATCAAAATGTCTGATACTGATTATGTAAAGCTGCTTTGTGACAATGTCCATTGTAAAAAGCGCTATATAAATAAATTTTGATTTTGATTTTTTTTTTTTGAAATGGAAATGAACGTTAATGCTTATCAAATTCTACTGTCCTGGCTTATCATCGTCATCGAGGGAAAAATTATAGTGAAATTTTTTTTATATTGTTTTACCGCCCAGAACTAGTTGAACTTATCCTGCCATTAGCATTCTCATGGATGCCCACATCCTAAGGCTTATTATACAGAAACTAAACTATATGGACAAAAGTACTCAATGTGCCCTGCAAAATCACGCGTGTTACAAAAGAGTTTATCCAGCCAAGTGTCTACTGTCCAGGGAAGGCTTTCAACTAGAGTTTGCAACACTGCTGTGAGAATCTGTTTGCTTTCAGCAACAAGAGCCTTAGTGAGGTCAGCATGTTAGATGATCACCATCCCAACTCATCCAAAAAGGTTTGGAATGAGCAGCATCAATACAGAGAACACAGTTCTACTGCTCCACAGCTCAATGAAGGGGAGATTTTTACCCCTCTAGCCCTCACCTGCCATTAGACATGGAGCCAATAGGTTGATGTTTATCTGCTCCTGAGAGCCCTTTTCAATTAGCAGTACTTCTCTACAGGGACTTGACTTGTGTGTGCATTTGCACATCTGTGTCAGCAATGGGTGCAAAAAGTAGTTGAGTGCATTCTTTAAACGGGGTGTCCACAAACATCTGGACAGATAGTATACATGGAAAACCCTGCAAATGATTGAGGTATTTTCAAAATAAAGGAGTGCAGAAAGGAACTCTGCATCCGCCAAGGGATCCGTAAAGGTTAAGGGGTTTAAGCATGAAAGGTGCTGCATGCAGAAGTCTTGCTAATTTGCATGAACATTTAGGCTGCCGCTTGTTATGTTCTGATGGAGCGTCTCCTCATCTGACCCCCCACCCCCTCCAGTTCTGTAGAAGTGCGCACACACCTGAGCCTGGAACTTTCCACCAGCCGCTCTACTTCCCCTTAGCAACCTGCAGCCCCTCTCCAGCCCATAATACTGCAGCACAGAGTCATTTAACAACACCTGAATAACCTGCTCCAAGACATACACACACCCTTACACCCCCTCTCTCTAAGAATGAGATTTGTTTGGAACAGGTGTGGTGTCTTGGTGCTTCTGCCAGTGTTACACAAGAGATAGAAAAGTGCAGGGAAGAAGAGCTTCACTCACTTTCTCAGTCAAACATGCATAACGTTACTGTAATCTGCACAAAATCCAAACACACACAAAGTGAAAACTAACCTCACCTCTAAGCACAGTGTTCACAGAGGCTGGATGTGGACATGCTTTCTCTCATCTGCTCATTACTACTGTGGAACTTCGGGGTATCATGAAATCTTTGGTTTTTACTCTTATTTTGATAATATTCAGAGTTTTTAAACCAAAAATACACTGTACAGATGTGATTTTACTAATTATTTACACAGAGACAGAACACCAAGCGTTAACATTCATACAATTCAGCTAAACAGCATCTTCAGACTGATACTTACTTTACCAAAAACTGTCCAATCCACACTATGTGGCCTGCAGTGTCCATCACGCACATGAACAGTCAGCCAGGCCTAGGGTCAGCAGCAGCCCACAAGAAGCTTAATCATACAGTACCACTCTGCCAGTCTGCTGTTTTTTATTCTACAAACTTACAAATGCTTACAACCTCGCTGTGCTCCTTTACACTTCACTGTGCAAATCTCTAAAACCATTACAGAAAGTAGAAGTAATAAAAAAAAAGACACGGCATTAATGCACAATCAGTATCTGAGAGGATCTGAACTGCAGCAGACCTTAAGACTAATTATTTTATTACTTGATGAAACTGACTGTCCAATTCACACTATGTGGCTTACAGTGTCACACACGCACACGCACACACACACACACACAGTCAGGCCTGAAGTCAGCAGCAGGCCACAAGAGGCTTCATCGTACCGTACCGTACCGTTCTGCCGGTCATGGAGAACCGTGGCCCTGAGAATGGGAGCCTTGCCGAAGCATGCGTCATGGCATCCGTCTTCTTTTTGGCTTCCTCTCTTTCTTCTTCTTCTTCTTCACCACTAAAGACTTTCACTCGCTTTCTTAGGGTTCACCTGCTTTCGTTTTTCTGCTGCTTTGAATGTTTATGGGGTTGCTTACCCTCCAGTGGGGATCGCCGATTTGTTCTGCCTTTCTCTCTCTCTTTCTCTCTGTTCTTTCTTTCTTCTTCCTGTCTTCAGAAAAAAAGGTGCTTCAAGAAGAATAGCGGAGATAGAGCGATACCCCTCCCCCTCGCCTACAGCTCCTTCGCTCCATGCTCATCGGCTCGTTTCGAAACGATCACAAAGTTTCCGAAAAACAAAATCCCTCGACCTCCGCAATGACGCGTGTTCAGATATAAAAAGCAGGAAATGTGTTTCATGACAATGTAAAAATACAGCCAGGTATCCAAATTTGCCATCAACAAAAGTGCTTAAAAAACAATATCATCATTTCTACACCACATACCAGACAAAGTTTGCCAAGCATGATCAACCGCAGTCAGAACTGAAGTCCATTGATCTGTTCACCAGAGGCTCTAAACTAAAGGGCTCCAACTCGGCAGGATGTACACATGCACCTGATTTAACCAAGATTGTCTCCTTAATTTAAAAGTGTCTTTGAGCAGCGCAGTCACCACAATGTATTCAAGCATGCTGCTCAAACACATTGGTCATCCAGAACCCAAACTGATGCTTGAAATCCATTAAATACAAAAGCAGAAAGGCAGAGCTTTGGGTTAAACTCACTGACCACTTTAGTTTTACTGCAGTGAAATCATCCCATTCCAGAATGAGGTGTATTGTTCTATTTGCTAAATCATATATACACTTAGTTAATGAGACAGATTATTAACCGCACGCTTACCATGCAAGCCTGGGTATTTACTGTGCAAATCCTGAATTGCTGCAGGAATTAAATCCTAAAGTGAATAAAACTTTAAGAAACCTGAACAAAAGGTCCCTGAAGTTAAACAGAATTAACAAAACTCACTATTGTCTTAAGTGTTTACTCCTGGTCTGTGACTGAACTACAAATGTCACAAAAACTGAAACTGTGTAATAGTTTTCTAGTAATTTTTAAACAATAACAACAGAATCAATCTTTCATCTCCAGTACTGTTTTTACTAGGAGATGACTTGATACCTTATCTGAATGTCTATCAAAAGAAAACAATAATGGTTGATGAAACGGCAGTCAATAAAACAATTTTAAAATTCCATAACGAGCCCAAACTGCTTTTAAAGTCCGTATTTCAACTGTTCTTTGAATGTTTCTATATTAGTGCCACTGCCACATTACATTATGCATGAGAAGCCAATGTTAAACAGTGGACTTAAGCTATT
This sequence comes from Crenuchus spilurus, assembly GCA_036984385.1. Classification (NCBI taxonomy): domain Eukaryota; kingdom Metazoa; phylum Chordata; class Actinopteri; order Characiformes; family Crenuchidae; genus Crenuchus; species Crenuchus spilurus. Next base: position 28,149 of record BRDA01084463.1, on the reverse strand, counting down.
GATGTTGTCAGAAACACACTGACATAAGTGCAAATTTTTCTGTTCAGTCAGGTAAAATTTTGTGTGTCCTGTTTTTTTATACCTAATTAATGTGAAAAATAATACAAATATATTCACAAAAAATGCATGGATCAAAGAAACAAGTAACCCACCTGTTTGAGTCACATTTGTGTGTCCAGTTGCGAATAGTAAACTGGAAAAAATCCCTTGGATATGAGATGCATAAAGTGTAAACAAATTGCAAAAGTAAAAATATTTTTTTCCCCTGTTTTTTTTAAACCGTGGTCTGTCCACGCCCTTGACCTCAATGTACAGTACCAGTCAAAAGTTTGGACACACCTTCTGGATAATCAGTGTTTTTTTCATTATTTAAAAATGGTCCGCATTGTGGATTAATACTAAAGTCAAAGAATTGAATGAGAAGGTGTGTTCAAACACTTTTTGACTGGTACTGTATATGCAAAGGAGTGTGTGTGCACGCATTTGGATTTCCTACAAATTTTCACATTATAGGGGCGTCATTTTACTATCCTAAAAGTGAAAACAATTCTGTCCAACAATACTTTTTGCTGAATACTGTTACTGCTACTACTGCTACTACTACTACTACTACTACTAATAATAATAATAATCCAACAACAACAAATTATTATTATTATTATTATTATTATTATTATTATTATTATAGCTGCTGTTTAAAGTACATGAAAGCTATATGCATTGTTAATTTCTTACTACCAGTTTTCCCAAAATTTCTTGGAGGTCTATTCTTGCTGTTGTATTGATGATCAACAATCATAACTGTATGAACATTGATACTGACAACCAAAATTCTGCCTCTTACACTGAACTGCATCACTGTGATCCCAATCACTACACTTGTTAACTAGGTGCTAGAGAACAATCTCAACCTACAGCCACATACAACAGTAATGAATCAATGCTTCATATAAATGTTTACAAATGTTTACAACCTCTCTTTCTCTCCATAGTACTGTGCCAAACTCTAAAAGGCATCTCAGAAATCACACTCTGAAAATAAAGAGTAGCAATCACACTCAATATCTGCCAAGAGTGTAACTGACAGATTTTTGCTATTGGCAATCAGTGAAATGCACTCATGTATAACTATGTATTTCTCATTGTATTAAATAGCAAGTTGCTTCTTAGTCTGGAAGACTTTCTTTGATTAAATGTTATTTAAATATGTGACTATTTAGAAATTTTAAATACTTAAAGTCTTGTTAGAAAGTAAATAATGGCACTTATGTTGGAACCTGTGCAAGAATGTTCATTTAGATGTTCCTTTAGATTTTGGATGCTTCAAGACATTGTTCTAGACGAGGATGATGTTCTGACACCAAGAATTAATGAACCAAACATGTTTCTACAAAAAAATAAAATAAATAAATAAAAATCTTAAAAACAAGAAACTTGTTACTTTTACTGTGTCTTATTTTTAAACAGGAAAAATAAATAAAAATCACGGTTGCCTAAGATGTGCAGTATGTGAAAAGTTTTTTTCAGTATTTTTATTGGTCCTTTTTATTTATTTTCTACACCATTTGAAACTACATTTCACACTGCATAAACATTTCACAATGAACAGAGAAGTCAATGTTTCAAACCTTAATTTCTAGAGGTTTTTAAAGTTCCATAATGTTACTCATTATGTTATGTTTTGGAGGAATATAATTTATTTATTATAATATATTAGTGATATACAAGTTCCAGGAAGATTCATGGTTTCAGAGGGAGATTTTTGTGGATGTTTTTTTCTTATGACTCTTAAAATTTTGTAACAGGGTGGGATTCCCAATAACTGGAGTCACTTGTGACAAACAGATGAACTCGCAGAGAAGGAGTGAATCTTCTCGCATGAGACACACTAAACACAGACTGACACGGACATTGTTGGTGTCCTAAAATTAACCATTTTCTACTCAATAGCAAGTACAGTAAAGAGAAAATGGCTCAACGCTGACAAGAAGCACCCACACACTCACACCCTCACACCCTCTTTCTTTCTCTGTCTCAAACATTTTGACTCTTTGTCTTTTCTCAATTTCTCTTAGTCACCATCTTCCTGCGTGTTCTATGGTTTGTATGTTGAAACCGTTTTGGACCCGACACACACACACACACACACACACACCACTTACAGGGGTATAACAGTACTATTGTACTATTTTCACCAGTCTTTGTGAAGTTTTCTGACAACCATGTACTGAGAAGTAATCCTCGTTTGGGGAAATACAAAAGATTCTGTATTAAACTGACGAAGATCATCTGCTTTCTCTAAAAGTTCCTTAATGACCTCCCTGAGCAGAGATAAACTCTAAAACAGAACATGGTTGAAATGTGAAAAAAGTGTGACTCAAAGTTTCACTATCTCAACCTGCTGTTAACCAGGACACGCATTTCTGTTGAAAAAATCGGATGGTGAATTTAAAACGAAAGCTCTGGACCTCATAAGAAAGAGCAGCATAATTCAGAATAGCATGTTTCTGTTTGCCTCAGAGCGGATCTTCTCCACCTACTCCTCTCGTAACAGATCACTTCTCATCTTCCCGGCTGAAAATATGGTTTCCTCATCCTTTGCGCTGGCAGATTTCTGACAGAAAGTCAATTAAGCTCAAAAATCGCTACAAAAGATCTGAAAGTCTGTAAGGAGCTAAATGCTGTGCCTCTAAAAACACAAATACATTCACATTGCACACAGCAGCTATTCTATGATTATTCAAGCTCATGTGCTACGAGGCCACAAGCTTCTATTGTGGTTCCATCCACGTCCAGCTCATCACCAAAGGATGCCATCACAATCTAAAGTACAATCTAACTTCTAACAGCACATTTGCTCATCCTGTCCGTCTCCAATGACATAGAAAACAATAATACTAACACATCTGATGGAAAAAAAACACATCTGTCTCATTGTCTCATGGTTACTAGTCAGAATAACCACGAGACTTTAGTTACAGAGCATTCCAAATAAATAGGAATGAACACATGAACAGGCCAGGAAATCAGACCACACTGGTATGCACTGTCTACATGTGACATTGTGAAACTGATGTGTAATTGAGGCTGAAATGAACTTGGACTTATGTAAGAAAATCTAAGGAATTTCATGTGTGATTTCACAATACTGACTGACTAACTGTATGATGTTTAAAACCATTCCTTTAATACTTATTCAACTTCAAACATAAACCTAAAGTTATTTAACTAATAATAATAATAATAATAAGCAAATTTTCAAAATTCTAAATTTTTCCATGTTTGTCAAAATTCTTCACAAATGTTGAAACAGCAAATTATTTATTTACAGTCTCTTACACTCTTACTCAGAAAAGTCCATTATATTAACTCCACATCTCACATTTAATTAGCTATTTTTCTATTTAAAAATGATCAAATAAGGATTTTTTCAGTATAAATTTAGAGCTTTTATAGGCTCATTAATTAGAGAAAGCAAAAGAGAATAAACAAGGAAATCAAGGTTATAAAACACAATAAGGATTGTCAAGATAGCAGAATTTATGCTATTACAAAGTGTAGTATCATGATACTTTATACCAAATCAAAAGTCTGGCTATACATTAAACACGGTCATCATTGTCTTTAATTTCAAATGACATGTTTTCACAGCTTAACTAACATGTCTGTTCCTCTCATTCAATGTTTTTATTTTGAAGGAACACAAAGAATCATGTAGTAAACTTAAAAATGGTAAACAAACCAATGTTTTAGATTTTAGAATCTTCAAAGCAAACACACAACTGATGTCTCAAACACATTAAGAGGCAAGAAATGCAAGTCATGAACTCTTGACAAGACACAGCTGTTAACTGAAAGCCATTCCAGGTGACTACCTCATAAAGCTGACTGAGAAAATGCCAAGAAAGCTGCCATCTAAGCAAGAGGTACTTACTTTGAAGAATGTAAAACATAAACATATTCTGGTTTGTTTAACACTTTTTTTTTTTAGTAAATAATTTAATATGTATTTCTTCATAGTCTGGATGACTTTAGTATTAATCTACAATGCAGGACATTTTTAAATCATGAAAAACCTCTGAATGTCCAGAATGTGTCCAAACTTTTGACTGCTACTGTAATCTCTGTAAACCATACAAAACTCTCTAGTTGTCAACAAAATACTGCAGCTGTGAGCATCCGGTGCACCTTCAAATACAGTTGTCTCTCACACACACACTTAACAGACATTCACAGACAGCTCAAGTAGCCAAGCTGCTCCAAAGCTGTAATAAGGTCATCAGACATGTGACCTCACAGCAATTACAGCCCTTACAACTGACACGTATTTATACCTGACTGACCAGTTCTCAAACCGTATTATTGAAACGGCTTCTCACAGAAAACACCCCAAACATGCCCTCTACACAAAGATCTGCCTCCCTCAGGGTTCAAATTAAACTACTGTTTAAAGATCAACAGACAGATGTCTGAAAAAGAGTAATGCAGCAAATAAACCAAAACCCTGTCACACACACACACACACACACACACACACACACACACACACAGCGTTTCAGTTTCCCCAAAAGTACAGCAGCAGGCCCAGGAATGGAAATTTAGAGTCATGCTTCCCTGTTCATACCGTTTGCTGCTCATGCCGTCCTCCAACTTTCATTCTCTCAGAGTCTTCTGCTTTTTTACTCTCTGCTGCATCAAGGGCTATGGACTCAGACACTGTATGCATCTGTGTGTATGCGGTGGGGACCAAGCTGCTTTTAGGTGGGGCTCAGTGGTTGCACATGGAAACAGGATTCGCACAGAACAGTACAGAACAAACACACACTCCCAAGCACTGCAGAAAAGTCCTGCCTACTGTACTACACAGAAAAAACACATTTAATACACACAATCAGGGTTGTCATGATACCGAGATTTTCACTCTGATACCGATACCAAGTGTATCATCACGATACTCAAAACTAAATTGATACTCTGGCTATAAAGTGATGACACTCAACAAATGTTTACTTCATAGAACACAGTGTTAAATAGTTGCTAACATTTGTGATAAACTTTCAAGCATTAAATGAGGGGTGTTTCTTGTTGGGGGGTCAAAAGAATAAAAACATGTACAGTCACAAGCCACAGACTCATAGCCCTGTATTAGCAGTTTATAGGCAGTTTATTATTTATTATTATAATAGTTTTTGGTGGTCATAGTAAATTTTTAAAAGTACTGTAGTCCAAAAACAAACACTCCACTGTCTTTGAAAATATACTCACAACTGCATTTTTTAAAAGCCTAATTTTGCACAAAAACTGCAAACCTGGCAACCCTGAAGTTCCCGTGCTGGGCTATGCGTTGAGCTAGCTTGTAGTCCTGGTAGCATTTTCTTGCCCTTGGTTAGCGCACAAAACTGTTTTTGTTGAGCTGACAACCTGCTGTTAGTTGTTTAACCTTCTGTTCTCATTCAGTGCATAATCTGAAAGAGTTTCATTTCATGATATCTCTTAACATTATACTCCATTACAGCAACTGTTTCCTGACTAATAAAACACACACACTTCCCTCTAAACTCAGTAAACAAATATTAATGTTCCCAACCTGCCTAAAATCTTCTGCATTCTGTCTTTTTTTAATTTCTTTGGAGCTGCCATGTCTACCCACAAGCTCAGGAACAGTAATGTAGGAGTAACATTGTTAATGTTTAGCGTTATAGGGGAAAATGAGATGTGGAGCGTTTTAGATTTTGTTTTTTTTGTGATAGTGACACAGTATTCAAACTAAGAATTTTTTTTTTTTTTTACAATCTGACTAATATCAGTATTATTTGTTATTTCTAAAATACCTTGCAGGTCTTTCCAAAAATGGTAATGGGCTGCAAATGGCCCACAGGCCAGACTTTGGACATGCCTGTATTAAATGCTATTGAAAGCATTAAAAGAGTTTAGAATTGTTTGCCAAATTTGAGTATTAAAATATTTTTATACTTTTGATTGTGGATACATGCATCTACATGCTGCACACATCCAGTATTGTGGTTTTTATGTTGTAGTTGAAGAGAAAGTGTGAGTGTGTACCATAGACAACCAGCACCTTGGCGAATATGTACATATGCTCGCTCTCTCTCTCTCTAATACACGCAGAGGAGACATTTGAATTTCAGTTATTGGAAATTCTGTGGCGTTTCAACACACACACGCACACACACACGCAATATACTGTACATTCACATTTCCAAACAGATATCGGCTCTGAAGCTATTTGCATTTTTAGAAGTGATAAAGTTGGTCAGAACTAAGACCTAACACAGCGAGATGTACTCTGTGACTGAGAAAAAAGAGAAACTGTGACAGAACAAAAGTATGCAGAAAAGAGGAACATCAGCTGCTATATAATATTTAACATTTGCCAATGAAACATGAGCATGCATCAAATAATTCTGCAAAGACCATTAGCATGGAAGGTGCATCATTTATTGATCTGAAGATGGTGATTCAACAACTACATTGTGCAAAATTAGAAAATTCTAATACATTACATTAATGTAATATGTTCTTGTTTTCTGGCAAAACAGAAGTTATTTTCTAACATATAAAAAAGTGCCTCTTGCTTACTGTCTTGTTTCACGAGTGCTGTAAAAAGATTTTAGTTTCACATCTAAAGTAGAATTAGAATTCAGTGGATTTAAAAGTCATAGCAAAATATTTAACGTGACTGAGTTGTGGTGAAATCTGAGATTCTGCGATACACAGAACTGTTTCCTAATGAATCGTAACTGAATTCAATCAGAGTTTTACAGCCATGTATGGTGTGAGTGAAAGTAGGCCATAGCTATGAAGCCGTTTTGTGCTGCTGCCAGAAACATTACATTATTCAGCAGCAGTGAAGTTATAGTGGTCTGAGAGCAGCTTTTCCCCCCTTTTTCTGTAGCCAAACTTAGAGTTAGGGCAATTCTATGGATGTGTTGGGGTAATGGAGGACTGGCCATGCTCATTATCAAACCACTGAAGTCATGTTCCCTCTCAAGAAAATGCAAACAGAATTTGGATTTAAGGGCATCACTGCACAAAGAGGTTCTGATCTGAGAAGCCCACCACATTGTTTTATTGAATTATGACCGTCCTACTTAATAGGGATAAAAACATTCTGAATGAGGAGCACAACACAGCTCAGGAATTAAACAAAAATGATGGACAAGTCTACATTAAAAAAAAAAAATATTGTGAAAAGGTTCACTGTTTCTCAATTTAATTCAAAAAGGTAAAACATCATATTTTATATGAATTACAAGTAGAGTGACTCTTTAATGCCTTTTCTTTGCTTTAATGTTGATCAGTAAGGCACTCATGAAAATCAGAAATCTAGAAAGTCAAATTATTTGAATATTTAATTTCAAGTGTAAGTACATTTCTAAACAAACAGCATCAAAATTAAAACATAAAAAGACCTGAAATGTGACTTTACATGAAATTATTAAAAATATATGAATGTTTAACTTTTTGAATTAAACTTTAAACACAAATGAACTTATTCTCATTATTAAACATTTAAAATTAAAGATAAAAAAAGTTCAGAAAAATATGAAATTACAGAACATAAAATTTGACCAGAATGTAAAATGTTCACATTCAGTGCCATTGCATGTTTTCTTTTATTTTTATTTAAGCATTAAAACAAAAATCATCTGAGAAACACAGAGCTGAGAATCATAAGTGTGACGGACAAACCCAAAAGAATCCAAAAGAAAGAAAAATGAAGACAATGAATTTATTGCTAAAAGGTAACTGAAGAAAAGACGCAACAACAAAGAACCACAAAGAGGAAAGACGTAAATGTGCTAGAACGGGGAGGAAGGGAAATCAGAGACACAGACAAAAGCAATAAAAGGGGTCTGAGATTTGAGGAATGATCCCACAAGCCAAAAAAAGTGCATCGCCTCCTTTTTACTAAAAAAAGCGAAGTTCTTCGAAAACACACAAGAAAGGGTAAAGGTGGGAGGAAGAGTGAGAGGCTGCATATCAGAGTGGCGAAAAGATTGCAAAAGATATGGAGGTGAAGAAAACAGACAGGAAAATCAAGTATAAATCTGCGTAAAGGGGGTGAAGTATGGGGGAGCAAGAGAGTGAGCTGAGGGTGAAGAGAGAGCGAGAGAGAAAAAGAGAGAAAGGGGTAAAAAGGGGAAACAGCAGAAAGACAGAAATGGGGTAAGAGTGGGAGAGACAGGAAGCTGCACTGTGCACAGGTGCATGTGTGTGTGTGTGTGTGTGTGTGTGTGTGTGTGTGTGTAGGCTGTCATTCTGGTAAGAAATGTAGGGGATTCAATTCTATTTGGGGTTAAATCTGATCTGAACAGAGCTGTGTTACAGATGGATGTGGAGAAGTACGTTTTCTGATTTCCTTACTTAGAAGTACGTTTTCTATTGATGCCTTTGCTGCCTCAGCTTTTCAAGATGTTTCGTGAGAAACACATACAAACCTCCCAGAACCAAAAGATACAAAATGTAGCCAGTACTTAAACTAAATATTACATCCCTGTTCTGTTCTGCATACAATTCAATCAATTTCCAGCTTCTGTACAAACTCCATGTCCAGAAAAGCTGGGACGCTTTTTAACAATGCAATCAAAAATCTGTAATTTGCGAATTTCACATGAACCTTTATTTAGCAGAAAAAGGACAGGTTTTCAGTGTTTCAATAACAACTCCGTTTCTTATATATTTTATAAAGTAACGTTTCATCTGCACTTCATAATATCATGAAAGATTCAGGGAGTCGGGGGAAATCTCTGTGCCTTAAGGCCAAGTGAGGATACTGCTGCTGAATGTGTGTGAGCCCTGGAGCAGTATTGTTTTAGAAACCGTCATGTTACCGTGATGGACGTTACCACATGGGCTTAGGGAATACTTTGGAAAATCATTGTCACTTAACACAGTCTGTAGCTACATCAAGAAATGCAACCTCAAACTGTATCTGAGGAAGCCATTATTATTTTTTAAAGTTATCTCGGCCTGAAGTCACCAGAGATGGACGGAAAGAAGCTGGAAGTATTTTTTTTCTTCATGAATTTTCTTCCCAATATGCTTGGTAGCCAATCAACCAGCCCATTTGTTGACTCTCTCCATCACTTTTAATATCCCTGACTCTAGGAGGGTGCAGACTCACACAGGGCTTCTACAATGCATGTGAATTTAAACTCCGCCTCTTTTTCATCTGCTGCTGATACATTACCGCCAAGCAGCCAACAAAAAGCACAGGATCCCCAGTTGTGATAGATCACCTGCAGATGCCGGAGCCAGCCGACATTACTTAGTAGTGCTGGGGAGTGTGTGCCATCTTACCAACAGCCAATTTTTGCTCTCTTGGGCCCCGGCTGTTGATGGCAAACAGCATGACCGTGATTCAAACTTGTGATCCTCTGGTCATAGCGTCAGTGCCTGAGTCACTCGGAGCCCAAAATACATGTTTTAACGTTCGGTGAAACATTTCAGCTGTTATCCTATAGGACAGTGAAAAAGCATCTAAAGGCGGTAATCCCAGTATACTAATTTTCTGGTCAAAACAATTTGAATGAAATACATCCGCACAAATCTACAGAAATGCATCCTCACCAAAGCGCCCTATGCCAACAAATGGCAGCATTTGCCCACTCAATTCAGTTATGATGATGAACTGCAATCAGGTGGAGACCCTGATGAGGACAACGAGCATGCAGATGAGCTTCCCTGAGACGGTTTCTAACAGGTTGTGCAGAAATTCTTTGGTTATGCAAACAGATGGTTGCAGCAGCTGTTTGGGTGGCTGGTCTCAAACAATTTTGGAGGTGAAGATGCTGAATGTGGAGGTCCTGGGCTGGTGTGGTTACACGTGGTCTGTGGTTGTGAGGCCGGTTGGTTGTGCCGTCAAATTCTCCGAAACGCCTTTGGAGACGGTTTATGGTAGAGAAATTCATTTCGAGGGTAACAGCTCTGGTGGACATTCCTGCAGTCAGCATGCCAATTGCACGCTCCCTCAAAACTTGTGACATCTGTGGCATTGTGCTGAGTGATGAAACTGCACAGTTTAGAATGGCCTGTTATTGTGGCCAGACTAAGGCACATCTGTGTAATAATCATGCTGTCTAATCAGCATCTTGATATGTCTCACACGTGAGGTGGATGGATTATCTCAGCAAAGGAGAAGTGCTCACTAACACAGATTTAAGGTGCTTTCACACCTGAAAGTCCAGACCATGGTCCAAAACAAGATTCGTGTGTTTGTTACTTTGTATATATTTGGTCCGGTTAGGTTCGTTTTCACACTGCATTTTTGTGAGCGCACCAAAGACTTTTACTTTGACACGCCCACATGCTGTTGTCATCACTTATGTGCGGTGCTTCTTCCTACACTCGACATTGATTGGTTTATAGTAGGACGTGCGTCTGATGCGTTTAAATACTTTTATATACCGCTGCCGCAGTTTCTTTAGGTTGCTCTGTTATGTCTTTTCTCTCTCATCCTCTCAGAAAATAAGCTGCATGTTTCAGCATTTTTGTGCATTTTTAAAGCTGAGTTTTCACATGTTCATCAGACCAAAATGATATTAAACATGTTGTCTACTCCTCATGCCATGTGCTACCAAGACTCATTTCTGCTGCTGTTCTGGTTATTTTTCTTATTCTGTTGTTGTTGAATGTTGTTAACATCTGTGTCAACTTCCTGTGTTTGGTCTGAACCTTCTAGAAAACGGCTATATCACTGCACACGAACCGGACCATGGTTCAGTAGATCTGGACCGAGACCACCTCTTTTGTTTGGTCTAAAGTTTGCTCCTTTGGTACGGACCATGGTTCGTGGCCTGTTTTACACCTGCTGTTTTGGTTCGGACCAAACTGAAAAGTCAGAAAGTCTGGACCAAACAATGTAGGTGTGAAAGCTCCCTTAGACAAAGTTGTGAGTTTGAGAGAAAAAGGCCTTTTATGTACATAACGTCTTAGATCTTTGAGTTCAGCTCATGAGAAATGGGAGTAAAAAGAAAAGTGTTGTGTTTATATTCTTGTTCAGTATGTAATGTTGGGTTTATTTTTTCCTCGAGCGTTTGTGTATTCAGTGCGTTTTTTTATTGCAATTGATTCCTGATAAAAACTAAGATTACAGAATGTACTACATCCCTCCATCAAGTACCTCTGATGCTGATGATGATGACAAGAACTGAATGTAATATTTATGAGATCAGATATGTACATGGCTGTATCCCACAGGTCAGGAAATCTAGAAGGGCAGACATTGTCACAAATGAGTGGTCCAGACAAATTTACCAAGAACACATTGGTAAACCCATTCAAACATCAACCTCACAACCAACAAAGTACAGAAACTGTATGTGTGTAACTGTATATGTTCAAATCATTGTGTTTCACTGTGTTCATAAGCTGTAGAGTAAAACAATGAAATTCTGACATTTCTAATGCAAATGTGCCTATCTGATGGGTAAAAACAGAACATGGGTACATTTATAAAGATTGCTGAATCACACCATGCCTGTGCATCAGTGAATATTCTGCCTGTGTGTGTGTGTGTGTGTGTGTGTGTGTGTGTGTGTGTGTGTGTGTATGTGTGGATGCGTGTGCGTGCATGTGCGTGATGTTAGTCTTTCATCTGCACTATCTGTGTTTGGTCAGCACTTTCATGTCTACCCTCAAGTCATGTGAGAACTCAGGAAAAGCTGTGCATTTCTTCACAAAGAGTATTCTATGTTGGCATGTGTGTGCATAAACTTAAATTGTGTTATTACCCTATAAGGGAGGGTCCTCACAGTTCTGAGTTGTGTGTTCTTGTGAGATGTTGCAAAACCAACTGATCCTCATCAATTTCCTGTTTCTCCACTTTTTCTCTCAGTCTCTCGCTGTAGCTCTCACTCTCTGAAGGCCTCTCAGCAGAAACAGATAAGGAAGTGATAAAGCCATAGACAAAAACATGGGGCAGAAAGGCTGTAAAGACTGAGAATAGGAGAGGAGAGGAGAGAAAGAGTGACAGAGATATGCGGATTGAACTGTAGACCACTGATAGATAAATTAATAAGTAAATACATAAACGTTTTCACATTGTTTCAAACGTAGTTGGTCTGCAAAGATTTGGTTTTAGTTTTACACCACGAGGTTAGTGTGGACACACATTCTGCACATTCAGTGGTTTATCATTATTTAAGAATGTTCTGCATTGTAGATTGATACTAAAGTCATCCAAACTATGAAGAAATACATATGTAACTAGAAAAGTGCATTTCCTGAAGGAAACGCGGGATGTTGCGCATTGCTAACATGGCCCACAAGCTAAGGTATCAGGAATAGACAAAGACGACTCTCCGGAAGTCTCTCACTCTCGATGTCGCTCTCTGACTCTCTTTTTCA
>BRDA01084463.1:0-14869 GCA_036984385.1 Crenuchus spilurus | reverse complement strand
TGTGTCTTGTCAAGAGATCATGACTTGCATTTCTTGCCTCTTAATGTGTTTGAGACATCAGTTGTGTGTCTACTTTGAAGAATCTAAAATCTAAAACATATTTTGGTTTGTTTAACACTTCTAAGTTTACTACATGATTACTTATATTTTCATTCATAGTCTAGATGACTTCAGTATTCATGTACAATGTAGGAATAAAAGAAAAACATTGAATAAGAAGGTGTTTCCAAACGTTTGACTGGTACTGCACATTATCTATGAATATGAATTATGTTGGGGATTGATGAAAAAAAAAACAGATTTATGCTATTTCACTAGTGATCTCTCACTCAGAGTGGTTTAACTTATAGGCAATCATCATCACACTGACTCTTAGAACCCATCTCTTAGCCCAGGAATCTGCTGATCATTCCTTCCATCACTCACTACTCTGAGATCCATATGACTGCGTTTGTGTGGTGCTGCATGCGGTGTGTGTATGTCTGGTGGTCGGTTGTCAATATGACTGAAACCTGTATCAGAAAAAGGAAATGCCAGTCCACTTCCCCTAGCAGGACAGAGAGCAGACAGATTAAAAGGCAAACGCTGCGTTTTCCCACTGCCCCCCCACCCCCCAACCGTCTCTCTCTTCCCCCTCCGCCACAATACGAAACTGAAACTCCTAAAGTGTGATCAGGGGGAATTTTACATGGGTCCCTATGCCCTGATTAAAACACTTACAGGAATGTGTGTGTGGGGGGGTGTATGCGTGGGAGAGTGTGTCACTGTGCGGTTCAGGGTCTTTTTAGAGGAAGAGGAAGATCTACAAAAAAAGCAATCATATGGCCATGACATAAATGACAAATCCATCTCTCACAAACACACACACATACACACACACACACACACACGGAATGGGCATTACTATGATTAGCACAAGTCAAATGTCAATTCAGTAAACCCAAAAAAGGCCTCTAACTTCACTTTGTTTTGCAGAACCGAATTAATCACAGAACATCAGGTGTCCCATCATATTCAGCTCCAACCACTATTCACTGCTATTTCAAGACTGGCACCAATTTTCAATCCACAAAATATCAGTAACAGTATATGAATGTCCACAATAGTCAACTTCTGTGTCTGATCAATTAATTTAATAATTAATACATTTTTCATGCCCATCTTACACACTTACACTCTGCAGAGGTTCTTACCTTAAGCCCATAAACTCAAAGTTGGATGACTCTGCCCTCTTGTTTCTCCTCTTTAGTTGGCACTGTTCTCACTGAGCCAGGACAAAGGGTTGTGTCTGTGTGATCCCACAGAGATTACAGCTGCATGAAATAAACAAGCACAATATTAGGATTATATTTTTGCACATTGTGTGTGTAATATGACTTTACTATAAAATACACAACTGAATGTTTTATGTGGCTAGGTTAAAATCTCCAGCATCCACTTATTTATTTTTTACATGTTGTGTGTTTCTAACAGTGACAACAAGAACTTGGGCTCAATATTTGGAGTTGGGAGTCAATGACACTGAATAGATGTATTTATATATATATTTTTATTCACTTTTGCAATAATATTGTATTTTATTAGTGCCAGATTCTCTCCATGCGCTGAACTGAATAAGGAGAATAGGTATCTAGTGTGAGAGCGGTTCTCCTGCTTTCACTTGCCTGCAAGCCATGCACCTTTACTTCAATAATGAAAACACAGCATCACAATGAAAAAAAAATCATCATTAAAGCATTTTGGGAACAACAGACGTTCAGCTTTGATAGATTTAAACCAGCAACAAAAATATTAATCTTAGATTAGATTCAACTAGGCTGTGAGAATATGTGCCCAAAGCAGTGGGCAGTCCTATCCACAGTGCCCGGGAAGCATTTGGGGGTTAGGTGCCTTGCTCCAGGGCCCTTCAGTCATTACCTGTTTGGGGATCAAATCGGTGATCACAAGACCAGATCCCTAACCACCAGACCACGGCTGCCACTTCAGCAACATATTAATGCTTTTATAGAAAAAGAGATAAGCTCATGACAAAAGAACAAACCCATGCAGAAAACAGCAGTTTTCTAATCTAACACTGTTGCCATGATTGCTGTTAAGTCTTTACAAACAGTGTCTAGAAACGGAAAGGTAACTTTAACATAAGTCGTTTGTTGGGTGCTTCAGATTGGAATTTAATGTTTACAAACACTGTGTATGTTTACAAAACAGTCCAGTTCAGATTTATTATATTCTTTAGCACTGAATTGCAAGCAACCTTTATTAATGTTAACTTTCATCCAGAGTCAACTGTGATACATTTGTAGATTAATATTCTATGTGCTTTTTATAAAATTTTATATCAATATTATTTGGACATTGGGGAAATAAACAAAAAAAAAAAAACAGGTACTAAGGAAAGGACTTGGTGGATCAGTGAGACACAGGTTCGGAATAACTGTACTGTTACACACAGGGGGATTGTTATGGGGTTAAAAGTTAGGGAACCTTACTGGGTTACTCAATTACAATCCATACAACAACAAGTGTTTACTCTCTGGCTTTTGGAGGGGTCTCCGAGATACATTTATTGTAGAAAAAAGCCTTTGCACACACATACGTATCTTCACATATGAGCTGTAATGGAATGCAGGGGCAAAGGACACTATTTGAGTGATGTCCAAAAGGGCATGACAATAGAATACCAGGTGAAGGGTGGTAACGTCACAAAAACGACTAACGTGAAGTTCTAGAGCCATTGCTTGATTTCTGTTCTTTTTCACATCCGAGACTAAATTAAAGCTAAATTAGCTTCTCTTCCACCTTCCTGGTATAAAACACATTTGGTTTACACACTCCAAGCCCGACTTTACATGGTGGTGAATCGCATGCAGAGCTGCATTCAGCATAACTTTTGTGAAACACAATGGTTAAGGCAGGGGTGTCAAACTCCCATCCTGGAAGGCCGGATTCCTGATCAAATACAGCTGATTCACTCTGCAGGTAATTACCAGGCTGAGTTGTAGTGTCAGAGCAGAGAAATCACCAAAAATAAATAAATAAATAAATAAATAAATAAAAAACAGGACTGGTGTTTGATACCCTAAGCAACCAAAATTGTTTTAAAGTTTAACCAGGAAAAGTCCACTTTAGAATGATTTGAGAGTTATATTACCCTGTCTCAAACACTCCATTATATCAACTGATCTGATATTGTTTCTAACTTCTAATTAAATGAAAATAAGATCATGTAAATGTATTAAACTTGTAGGTGTAATGACCCATTTCTATAAGTGTAACTAGCCAGTTATTTCAGGATGTTAACTATAAGTTCTGAGTAGGGCTGTCACTCAATACTAAAACAAAAACAAACAAATAAACAAAAGACTTAATAACATAACAGATTTCTGATAATCAGATACTCTACATTCAACTCTAGAAAAATGTCAATAGGTCATAGAATAAAACAAACAACATTTTACTCAAACACAGCTATAAATAGTAAAATCAAAGAAAGAGGTCACTAACAGTAGTTTCTTAATTCCACAGTTGGAATGGCACTTGGTCCACTGGATGTACTCAGCTATAGCAGATGTTACAGTAACCTGACTGGATGAACTTGTAGTAGTGGTGGAAGTTGAGTAATAATTCAGGAAATTCAAGACTGAAGATTCATTCATAACTTGAGATTAAGCAAAAAAACAACTGCTCTGTTTTAAACGGCAAAATTTTACCATTTAAAAATAAACCACATGAAATGTAACAATTAGCCAACAAACGAGAACACATGGGCATTACTGAGTTCACACAACAAGGTGACTTAGCTTATCCTCAACACAAAAAAGTATAAGTATCTAAACACTTTACCCAATACCTTAGTTTTTGTCATTAATCTGTTCTAAATTGTCTGATGATAACTGAAATGAACAATAACTGAAGCAATATTTCCAATAAGAAATAATGTACATCCAATTCATCTGTTCCAGACACTCCAAAATATGAACAAATATACATTTTATATAGAATAACTATAGTTTTACATACAGAACACAATGAGAAATAAACACAAAAGACTAATGAAATGGATAAATGAACATTTAACATCACTCTTATGGGTTTACGCTCTGTTTTATAGTGTGCTGGTGTGGTCCAGCCACAGCCTTTGTTTTGTACACCTTTTCCCAAGGTTCTCGACCGCTGTTTGTTTTTGCACATGTTTTCAGGTGGTAGTCACTGCGTGCCATCGCTTTAACACTGCATTTCCCAGGTTTGCAGAAAGAAAAACCCTTCTTGTCAGCCAATCGAGAGGTAATGTGATGCAAATAAGAGTCGGGAGGGCTAGTGTGTAGGGACTAGGGAGCATGTCGAAGGGCGAGTTTTGTTTTGGTATTCGGCCTCGACCGCATGGCTCGTTGCAGCCTCGGCGATCGCTCGGCTTGACTCGTGTGTGTGTGTGTGTGCGCGTGTGTTTGTGTGAATACGCACATGCAAGCCTGTAGCATGATTCGTGCTCTATTATTTTATATAAATATTTTTTTCCTTTGTGGAAAGAGGACTTAGATCTGAGGGGGAGTCTCTGTCAGACTGAATGTGCGACGACGCGCTGATTTGCATGACAAGCGCAGCACAGCAGCAGACAAAGGGTGTTAATGGCTCCAGCATTCCAGCGCGGGGGAGAGAGACAACGAAAATTTGTCAGGTTGGGAATTCTAGTGTTAATGTGACGTATTTTAGTTTGTTTTGATCGTTATCAGTGAGAAACAAAGTCAGAGAAACAACGAGAAACAAAGCCAGAACAAATGATGAAAGCGTGGGTGGATGCTTTGTATTCGCGAAATTAGCAGCGAGTCAGGAGGGCACACCGACGAAAACAAGCTGGATGAACGATAACTGGGACAAAATTCCCTGAAAATGGTCAACCATAACCAAACTGTACCTAAACCAGGGCAAACAATAACAAAGCTTCCACTGTATATGCACAAACTAGCAATGCACAGTTTGAATCACTTATCCATGACACATGGTCTGGTGGTTAGGGATCTGGTGATGTGACTGGAAGGATGCCTGTTTGATCCCCGGGCAGGTCATGACTGAAATGCCCTTGAGCAAGGCACCTAACCCCCAACTGCTCCCCCAGCATCATGCATAAGGTTGCCCACCACTTCAGGCATATGTTCTCACAGCCTAGTGTGATCACTAGTGTGTGTTTCACTGCACGGATGAGTTAAATGTGGAGGTCAAATTCTGTTGTGTGCAAATCACATTGACAAAAAAAGTTTAATCTAATCAGACTCAGCACTTCGGGCTATGTACAGTATTAAAACTACACTGTACACTGTTACACTGGTTGTTACACTGTCAAATCATTTCTGTGTTGTAGTTCTGAAAAAGGACCCAACTCTGGAGGCCTGAGGCTGCTCTACTGTACAGTAGGCTGACCATTAGCTGGGCTTGTGCTGCTCCATTCGTTCAATTTAAGCAGACTTAGTCGTACTTACAAGTGGGAAACTACATTCAGGTGGTGTCAGATTAGGAAAAACCTTAATAATTACAACATTTTAACCCAGATGTCTGATACTATGATCACGGGTCATTTGTACCTGTAGATGTGATCATCACTCTATTAAAAAGCCTGTATTATTCTTTAATAAGTGAGAATCTTGTCTTATGGATTGAATTTCTTTTTGCACATACTGCTCTTCCAGGTAATATCTGTAGTGGAAGATCTTTCTTTCATTCCAAGTAGATAAGTCCCTTCACAAGCATTCATATTGGTTTTGTTTGTGATTTGTGAAGGTTTTTGGTCACAGCTAGCAACAGCAGACAAAAATATTTATTTTCAAAAACAAGACTGCCTGTGAAGTCAGAGATTTTCATCCGGACAGGACTAAAATGTTCCGTTGAGCTCAGCGTTAGCTGTTAGTTCCTGTGAAAGACCCCATGTAAATTAAATCCAATTCAAATAAGCCTAACGTCATGTTTAACACAGGCAAACTTGGCATTCTATACTGCCTTCAAATCCTCCTCGGAAATTCCTATTTATGAGTTTGGAGGTCATGACATGATGTGTGTTCAAGTGGTTTTTGGTCATATAAAATAAACACAACAAAATATTTGTTTTTACTTTTGTTTTAGGATCTCTGCACAAAATCAATATCTGTGCACCAGACAGAGTCCTTCTGGTTAACTTTGTTGTTGTTGTACATATGTACTGAATGTATACAAGCTTGAACTGAACAGTTAACATGTAAAACTACCACCAATAAATGAATAGTACACTTATATAGCACCTTTCTGAAATCCAAGGATGTTTTACAATTAACACACTCCATTTACACACACTCAACCACACACACTGGCAAGAAGCGGCAGCCAGTCACACACAGTGTACTCTTAATCAACCGTCCACCTGGAGGACTGGATCAAGCACTAGGGGGATCACCCAAGACAGAGTGCCAACCATATCTGGGCATACACACACACATTCATGCACACACACACACCAGGGTCATTTAGAGCAGGCAATTTACCTGATCTCCATGTTTTTGCACTGTGGTGGAAACACAGACTTGGGGAGAACACAGAAACACCACCCAGATGGGGACTTGAACCAAAGACCTCAATGCTGAGAGGCAAACATGATAAACAGCAAGCCACCATGCCACCCACTAATTAGCTCAAAACAATTACTGTCTACTGTAGGAGCAGCATCAATACATGACATTTTGTTACTGTCGGGCCTCACTACAAAATAATTTTTTATCAAATCACACTTTCCTGCCAGTGGTGTATTTAAAATGATACAACTGTTTAACTGGATTACTGTTAATTTCAATAAGTGAATCTTACGTCAAGAACCTTAAACACAGTGAAACTGTATTTACTATTTCACAAATGTGACCCCGGCAGGAAAAACCAGGCCAAAGTCGCTGGGCAACTTATTGAGATATGGTATCGTTCAGCCTGTCACTCACATTAGCGACAAAACTTAGCCACTTGGTTTTATTGCTGTAAATGAAAGATAATAGTCTCAGATATCTATCGTAGTACATGTTTTGATCAAAAACAAAACTTAAACTCGCCAAAAAAGTTGTTTTTGTGCTGTAAGCCAGTCAGCAAATTTGCGGATTTTACCTGAAAAACAGGTTTCTGTGACCCCTCGAATCTGGATGGAGAACTACTTCTACCGCAGAGGTATACAAGCTTGTTGGGTGTCATTTGGCTGCTAAACTACTTCTCTTTACTGTAGAAATGTGTTTGAGCTCATGTATCCATCCACCAAATGTGAGCAGTAGTGATGGTAAGTTCGGCATGCACGGCTCCCAAAGAAGAGCCGGCTCTTTCAGCTCCCAAACGGCTCTTTGCTTGTTATCATTTGTAGCCTCATATTTAAGTCTCAACATGCAAAAATAAATGGTTTGTGTGCTGAAAAGCCCCTTTGTTCAGTCTTTATATGATAAACTTTATAATTGTTTATTTTGTGCATCTGTCCTGTTAAAAACATTCTTACTTTTGGGGAGGGTAGTAGATGCAGCAACAGCCGTTGTTGGCTCGGGACCAGAGTCAGTAGATAGACCTAGCTTGCCCTCTCTCATCCAACTGCACCAAGAGATGGACTGTTCTTATATGATGGTGCAGGTTTGTGGTGGAACCTGCTTTCACTAATTTTCAGTTTGCAGTGACGGCACTCTGCTCTGCTATTTCCAATGTCTATAAATTACAGCCAGATGCTGCTTCTTTTACTCATACTCATCACTCATATTCTCGTTTTTTTCTGTACCTGTCTCTCACCGCCTTGCTAGGTGTACCTGAACTACGTCCATGCACGGTGGAACATCCATCTCCCCATTGTGCTAACAATGTTATAATACCATGTCCCCACATGTGATTGGCTGCATGGTGTGCCCATCAGTTCTGCCCCTTTCCTGGGGTTTGTTAGCAGAGCTAATGAGAAATTGGGAGCCGGCTCTTCTGATTCACTACTAAGCATCGGCTCTTCGAGCCGGCTCTTTTGCGAACGACACATCACTAGTGAGCAGGTCAGATGTAAACAGAGCAATTTTAGCCTGCGTTCTCTTTTAGTCTTCATTTCTGCTATATTTATTTTTATTATTTTTTAAGCGTTTCTGGTGTATGAATGTCTTGTGACACAAATAAACTGAGTTGAGGTTCAGTATGTTATGTCTCCGAAAGTATGAGAGATAACCGGCTGAAGCTTTGTGTGAGGCTTCCTTTAACAGTACTCTTTACAGATATGCTAATAACTCATATTTGAAAAAAAACGACTTTGACCCGGTTTTCCCTGGCGGGGTCACAAATATTTATAATTACAAATTTAAATTTATCAAAAATAAAAACACACATTTCATGAAATCCATATTGACAAATTTATTACTGTACAGACAGGCAAGTTATGTTCAAATGTGAACAGCCCTGCAGTGACACTGATGTGGTGGTGGTGTGTTAGTGTGTGTTACAATGGATGAGACACAGCAGAGCTGCTGATGTGTTTAAACACCTCACTGTCACTGCTGGACTGAAAATAGTGCAGCAACCAAAAATATCCATCAACAGTGTCCTGTGTGCAGAATCCCCTGACCACTGATGAAGGACTAGAGGACTTTATGACATTATTTACAACGTAGATATCAATATAACATTAGTACATCGACATGGCACGTGTGTCAAATGTGAGTGGACATAGAGCTTAAAAAATCTAACAGTACTGTCTGACCACCATACCATCACTACACATCAGTGTTAATTTCATTAACGATAATTATGACGAAAAATATTCGTTGACGACCATTTTTTCACGACGAAAACGAGACGAAAACTAAATAAAAACTAATATTTTAAAACGAAAACTATGTCTAAAAGTATTAGACTTTTCGTCGACGAATAAAAACTAAACAAAAATGTCACAGAATGACTAAAATAATGTTTTTGTCCAGTAATCCGCTTTTTAAAATAAACCTCTTTCTCAAAGCACCTTAAGCTCCACAGTCACAGTGGTGAAGTTTAACACAACGTGCTGACGTCACAGCCGCAGCTTGGACGGAAAATAAGAAGCAATTTATGGAGTAATTTCACTTTCGCTGCCACACAAAACAAAACAGAGCAAAGTTTGTGGATGTAAAATAACTGGGAAAAGCACTACTAACCTCAAGAGGTCCTCAGTTCTCACCACCACGAGCTTTACAAAAAGGTAAGCTAACGTAGCTAATGTACCTAGCTAGTTCGCTAACGGTGATGAATATGTATATCTGATATGTTTCATGTTTCTTTTTTGAATGTTTCAGTGTATAAAGGGGAAATGTGTAATCTGTTATTATTATTTTAGGTGTTTAGATTAAATAGATCACAAACACGTCTAACTGGAGCCGTAAGACACACATACAGGCTCCGTTTAATTTTAAATACAGTCATATAACGAAACGAAGAGGAAAGGCACGTAAGCCGTGGTAGTCCACATTAAGTGCAAGTTAATGTTAACGCCAACAGGAACCAGTAAAAGAAAGGCCAGCACACCGGAGAAACCCAACTCTTTCCCTCTTAATCTATCCTTTATCTTTGTGACAGAAAGCTCACAGAGGGCAGACTTCTCGCTTGTATCTGTTTGTTATACTGGATATTTATGCAGATATAAATAATTTCTGGTTTTTAAGAGGCTGTGAAGGGATTGCTGTTAATGTGTGTGTTTAGTCACGTTGATACCAAATTGTATTCACATACTACATTTTGTCATGTAAAAGTTAAATAAACGTGTTTTAGAAAAAGAAAAATGGGCCAACTTTCTTCCACAAAATCTTTTATTTTACAATCTTTTTAAATTTTACAAAAATTAAAGACTATTGTTTTATTAAAATAACAGTAAGCAGTCTAAAAATAGCTCTAATTTAAAATAGTATAACTAAAAAATACAACTAAAATTAGATTAAATATTTTAAACATTTAATTGACTAAAACTAGACTAAAATGTTTTCAGTTTTCGTCGACTAAAACTAGACTAAAACTAACAATAACTAAATGACTAAAATATGACTAAAACTAATATGCATTTTAGTCAGAAGACTAAGACTAAAACTAAATCAAAATCACCTGTCAAAATTAACACTGCTACACATACATCCAACACCATATCACAACACAATTTCAGGCCTACATCTCATTTATAAAAAGTTGGGTTAGGGCAATTTAGGATTAGTACTACTTTGCACATCAGGCCTCAAATTTCCTTGCCATTAATAAATTATCTATCCATCTATTCATGTATCTATCTAGTATTTCGATAAAAAAACTAAACATGTGGTTTTAACATTTGATTGTCACCAGTGCATAATAGCATTAAACAATTCAAGGAATTTAGAGGAATTTCAGTACATGAAGGGCAAAGGCACTAGCCTAAGCTGAACACCTGTGATCTCTCATCCCTCAGACAGCACTGCAACAAGAACAGTCAGTTTTCAACAGCTACTATAACCACATCGGCAAGAGATTACTTTAGCAAACCTTTGTCAAGCATTACAACATAGAGTTGCATTCACGAATGCCACATAAACCTTAACTGTGCAAAAAAAATAAGCCTTATGTTAACCATGTGCAAAAGCAGCTTCTATGGGTTCTGAGGCTTTTGGAATGGACCATCATATTGTGGAATTTGTACTGTGGTCAGACTAATAAGTATTCCAGATGTTTTTTCCCCAAAGAAATGCATTGTACGTGCTCTAGACCAAAGACAAAAAGAACCATTCAGACTTAACAGCAACAAGTCCAAAAGAAAGGTTTATATGTTTAAAGACATCTTTTCCAGAGACATCCATGCATTTTTCAACAAAACAATGCAAAACCACATGCTGCACTCATTACAAAGGCATGGCTGCAGAAGAAGAGGGTACGGAAACTACACTGGCCTGCCTGAAGTTCTCACCTGACCCCAACAGAGAAGGTCTGGAGAATTTTGAAATAAAAAATGCAAAAACAACCTCATACTGTTGCACACAATAAAAGATATTTGCAGGAAAAATGGTACAAAAAAAGACAGGAATCAATTCATGACTTGGTATCCTCAGTGCCAAAACATTTAATTGGTAAATGCTTTACTTTTTTAATGTACTGCAGGTCTGAAATGCAGGAATAGATGTACAAATACATAAATGAAGTGAAGCTGACCAAACAAAACATTAAATATCTTGGGTTCATACTGTCTGCAATGTCTCCATACTGTCCCAAATTTTTCTAATTTTGGTCTAATCATATGTCTCAAGTATCTCAGTGTAAAAACAGTGATCTAAGATCAGTCCATGTACTCATATTCAGTGATATAGAAGAGAAAAAGTGATCCCAGAACAAATGTTTTATAAATATGGAACATTAATTCATTTTTTAAAATGTTGCTCTGACTGTGCTTAATCGTATTTTCAACTAATACATTTTTTTGCCATTTACTATTTTGTACAGATCTACAACCTTCTGTCTCAGATGAGTTACCCACATTGATCAATAACAAACAGATGCACTGCAGCATAGCCAACCAATACAATACAGAAATGCCCAATTTCTGCCAAGTATGTCCATTTATGCACTCAATATTTGGTATCTCCATTAAGTGTGTCAGCAGATGGAAGCATGAAATGCTCTAAAATAGAGCGTTGTGTTGACTTTGGACTAAACACAGTGGACCAACGCTAGCAGATGACATGGCACCTCAAACCATCACAGACTGCAGAAACTTCACACTGGACTTCAGACAGCTTGGATTCTAAACTCTTTCTCCAGACTCTAGGACCTTGATTTCAAAATGAAATGCAAAATTTACTTTCCTTTGAAAACAGGACTTTAAACTACAGAGCAACAGTCAAGGTCTTTTTCTCCTTGGCCAGGTAAGATCCTTCTGAAGTCTCTGGTTCAGTTGTGGCTTGATATTAGGAATGCAGCAGTTGTTGCCCTTTCCTGGAGATATCTGCACATGGTGGCTCTTGATGCACTGAAACAAACCTCAGTTCAAGATCTTGAATCATCTTTTCTTCACCATCCTCTCAGGGCTTGTGCAGTTTTTCCTACAAGTTCTACTCTTCCAGACAACATCTAGTCTTTTCAGCAATGAAGTTCTGTGGCTTATCCTCGTTATGGAATGTGTCAAAAATCATCTTCTTGACAACTGTAAAGTCAGCAGTCTTCTCTATGATTGTGGTTGACAATCAGACAACGATATAGTGTGTATTCTGTTTGAATATTAGTTTACTCAAACTTGAAATGAAATATTCTAATAATGTGAGATACTAGATTTTCATGAGCTGTAATCCTTACTGAGCAACAATAAAACAATTTTTTTTTTACCTTTTTGAATTAAATTCTGAACAAAAATAAACTTTTCCACAAATGCACTAGTATATAAGCCTTAAAGGCAAAGTTAACAAGAATGGACTTAAACTTTAATTCCAAGACCACTTCATTTAAACCACCTCGTATATATAAACTCAATGTTCATTTTATGAGCTCCACTTATCAAACACATATACTGTGCAGGTACAATTACAGACCGTAGTACATCCTCTACTTATTGATTAGCCCCTTTTCACCCGCTCAGGGCAGGCATTATTTGGGTGGTGGATCATTCTTAGCACTGAAGTGACGTTGACGTGGTGGTGGTGTGTTCATATATGTTGTCAGCTAGTATGACTGGACCAGACTTCAGAGCTTCTGGAATTTTTTTTTCTCCCCAATGTATTTTTGGTAGCCAATTGACCGCCCATTTGTTGACTCTCCCCTTCACTTGTAATGTCCCTGACTGTAGGAAGGTGCAGACTAACACAGGCCTCCTCCAATTCATGTGAAGTCAAGCTCCGCCTCTTTTCCAATTGCTGCCAATAGATCACCGACAGGCAGCCAACACGCTCAGAGGAAAGCCAAGGATCCCCAGTTCTGATGAAACGCCTGAGCCAGCTGACATTATTTAATAGTGCTAGGGAGCGAGTACCATCTTACCCACAGAGAGAGAGCATGGCCAATTTTTGCTCTCTCAGGCCCCGGCTGCTGATGGCAAACAGCATGATCGGGATACAAACTCATGATCCTCAGATCATAGTGACAGCGCCTTTGTCTGTTGAGCCACTCAGGGCCATAACTGGGCCATTTACATATAAAGGCAAAGACAGTAACTCATCTGTTGGTACTGTGTACTTGTCAAGCTGGAGTTCTTTATCACTGGTCACATTATGCTGCCCACAGGACTTTATTGGTTGGATAGTTTTGGTTGATGGACTGTTACCAGCACAACACACTGACACACCACCATCACCACCACGTCAGAGTCACTGCAGTGCTGGGAAGGATCCACTACACAAATGATATCTGTGGGGGTCCTGACCACTGAAAAACAGGGTGAAAGTGACCGAAGAATGTATGTAGAGAAAGAGATGGACTACAGTCTGTAATTGTAGAACCTCTATGGTAAGTGGAGCTGATAAAATGGACATTGAGTGGAGAACCAAAGATGAGGTTCTAATGAAGTGGCTAGTCACTTTAAAGACACACCTTAAAATTATAATGTAAAAAGAAATGGAGCGTTTTGGTCAATGCAACCATGTAAATGTTGTACATGGAGCTCAGTGAAAAGATATGCTAAATATCACTTATTGGCAGAAGAGACTCTCTCTAAATTCTCAAGTTGATTCTTGTTACACCCTGAGGAGTATTATCCAGTAACTACACTGAAAACAATGCAAACCGGTTGAGTTATTCTTCAGTTATAAGAGTGTGGAATGCAAGTGTGGAATCACCGGTGGTTCCAAGAAGCAGAGAAGGCTACAGACCTTCATACTCTGATTAAAGATAAATTTGCTGTTCAGCCTTAAGGCAAGATCATGCAAACATATATTTTTGCCCACTAAATGACAACAACCTTTTGTAGAAATCACAGGCTGATTACATATATGATGCCTCCCACACAGGCACTGCCTCTCAAAGTGAGCTACAGATTTGCTGGCGGTGAGGGAACCGTGAGAATAGCGCAAGCTCCAGGTGACTAAATTACACAGGTAATTACGTTACCATGGCAGTGACGTCAGGAGGGGGGTGGGGTGGGCAGGTTCAGGTTATCAGAGAACAGCAGCTCCGCTGTCTGTCACAAAGGCAGAAAGACCTCCGAGTGGTCAGACCACATTTTTACTGTGGATACTGATGAGTTGACCACTATGACACCATAAGCCAGAGACAGCATATGTCACAAACAAATACCATATACCCACCAGGATGCCCACTTAAAAATCTGATTCACACCACTATATGTCTGGAGACAAAAATGAACAAACTAACACCTGAACAGAGCTATGCTGGAAGTAAACCCAAACTTTAGACTAGTCACCATTTCTGACAACACTGCAATGCTGATCTAAGCTTCGGGTGAAACCCACAGGTGAGCGCCCTGAGCCGCAGGTGGATCCTGAGCCGGTTGAGCTGGTCAAGCCGGTCCACTCAGCTCTTCTGGGAGAGCCAGCAACACTTTCCAACTAAAAGGAAGTAGTACTTTGAGCTGCTACTCAATGGCAGATCAGGCTGAACTCATGTTGTACCATACTGACCTGAACTGACCTGGACTCACTTTATTACGTAGGCTATTGTAATGTTTCAGTTAAAAAAAAACACCCACCCACCCACACCCACACACAGTGTGTACAGTGAAGGCAGAAACTGTACTGTACTGTACATATACAGTCAAAAGTTCAGACATTATTTAAAAATGTTCTGCATTGTAGATTATTACTAAAGTCATCCAAACTGTGAAGAAATACATATGAAATTATTTAGTAAACAAACAAGTGTTAAACAAACCAGAATATGTTTATATTTTACATTCTTCAAAGTAGGCACCTCTTGTTTAGATGCCAGCTTT